>JAEAOA010001522.1:2720000-2957500 GCA_016746295.1 Potamilus streckersoni
AGAGGGAGTAATATGTTTTATGCAAATAGCCCTAATGAGAGTTCTTTAATTCATATACACTTAAAAAAATACCAATATTCTGTAATATCTAAATAACTGACAAAAAGAATTAGATGGAAAGTTAATTTTGCACAAAGAAAATAAATGCATTGCTTTAAATCATTGTATTGATCAATTATGTAACAAATGTAAAATGAAACCTGAATTCATATACTCAGGACAAGAGTTCACATAATGGGCAATTACAATTAAGAAACTGAATAGATGAGCAGATGGAAAACCATGCAGCCGTTATGATATATTTCAAGAAATATTTAAAAACAAAAAAGAAAGAGAACAAGTTTACCAGAATTATCTTTGGATGCATTTGGCTCTCTTGGTGGAACCAGCTCTGTTCCCCCTATAAAGATATATAAAAATAAAATATCATATTCATAAATAGAGGACCAGTCTCCAAATTTTAAACAAGATTCCCTTACAGGGATAAAGTCCTTATTACTGGCTGAGAGTTGTTTGTAGAAATCGACAAGAAGTCTCATTTTGCACTAACCCTTCTTTTCTTTAACTGCTTAACTCCAACATACCAAATGAAGTAAAACTAAGGTTCTTATTGAACCTGATAATGCTTGCCTAGTTACAGTTGATCTCTTAATTAATTAGGCCTATTTAGTATTAAATGAATTCAATCTTAAGTATCTCACAACGTATCCATGATATAGTTTTACTTACTTTATGACAGTGGTACATTCAATTTGTAACAGAATTGAAGAACATGATGATAAAATCTTGTTCACCAATTTTCAGCAAAACCTATATAAATTTCAGTTTCTTGAGTGATAACAAGCTCACTGAATCTAATACAAGATTTCCTTGTATATATGCACAGGTGTTGCTTGCAAGTAAACCCATGAAACATTTTGGTAATAAACATTGTTTTAACAAGTCGGATCAAATTCAGATCAGAAACAGTTACTGGAGTGTTGACTTTATCTGCCATTCAAATGAAGATCACCTCATTAATCTATGTGTATCTTGCCCATAATCCTCCTCATATATTGGATCCCTAATGGGTAACAATTTAAATTTAATATTAAATTTATTAAACGTGTTGAATAAATGTCCAGCTATTGCGAGGCAAGGCTGGAAAAAGATGGACATTATTCAATGAGTTTCATTAATGTAATATTAGTTTGTTACCCATTTGAGATTCTTTTTATCACAGTTTTTGTTTCAGTGGAAATTATTTAGATAGAAAAAAGGATGAATAATTTTGTTCATTCTGACAGACAGTGCACTTTTCATTTGTTGTGATTAAAATATAGTCCCGAACAAAGCTGAACTGGTAAAAGTATATTGTACTGTTTTACAATCTATAACTCAAAGTAGCTTCCATCCAAATAAACAGAACCTTTTATAATGACAAAATCATTTTTCAAAACAAGAATGATCACTGCGATGTGATGCTGCCACATCGTTACAGTACACAGCCCAGTAGACCGACAGTAGAGTACACGTCTACATTAAAATGTCACTTTCAAAACTAAATGTTGTATTGTTGTGATTTTTATGTGAAATAGGATTACTGTATGCAACAAAATGATATTGTTAAACATGACATAACAAACCACTTTGGGGGTGACATAACCATATTCAGACGGCAGAGATAATTTTTCCTCAATTTCTTTTTGCGAGTCGAGTTAAAACAATGGCTGCCAAAACAATGTTCATTCAAAGCAAAACATTCCAGAAGGTGGGATTAAAAATGTTTTCCAGATGATCCTAGCCAATCAGTAAAGAGGATCGTGCACAATAATTTTATGGGCTTATTTGGACCAATCTGAATCACATAAAGTGACATGCTCACATGTTATAATATCAAAAATATTGTACTGCACACACTGAAGGAAAACTATACCGACTATGTGATAAAATTTTGATCATATATACATTTATTAACTGACTTTGATAAAAATCAAAGCAATAACAAAAACATTAAAGGGCAATATTATTTAACTTATTATAAAATAGTCTGATAACAAGAAACACAGGACCTGCATTCTGAATCTGAAACTAATCTGTAAAATGATGCCGAGGCAGATTAATGTTTAATAACAATAACTGGTTTGTACTTCACAATTACTTACGCCAAGGATGAAGAAAATCCATCAAGGAGTTTATGAAAAGTAAAACCAAACAAGATCCTCTCAAAGAGACAGGTGCTCTACTGGCCAATTTCCAGGACGCCAAGAAAAGACTATTCCATAATTTATTCTCTTCAACAGCTGAGTACTGAAACAATTTCTGATATTCTTCAAAAAGATGGCCTTGATGGGACTAATTCTCAACTGGTTGAAAAGAACTTCAAGCAATTCAACATAAAACCTTTCTTCAATTTGAATCTGCTGAAACCATCTCTATTTCTCAACAATTACACCATTTTCAAATTAGTTTCTGCAGATGTCTGATTGACACAATTTTCATTTTCAAACAAATTGCTTAGGACTCAAAAGAATCTTCTGGTTGAAATCTATATTAATATGACTTCCCATTTTGGAAAAATAACATTAAGTTAAAGATGGCTGCAATGGTAGCCATATCTGATTTTATATTTAGGACCAACTATCTATCATAACAAGATTTTGATGAAATAACAATATTAAGCCATGTATGAGCTGTAGTTATAAGAAATTTTTCAAAGTCAGATCAGAGCCATTTTTATTTAGGACCAACTAGACATCACCCATGAGTGTCTTCTGGTGACAACCCCAATATGAATTACTCTTCAGAAAAAGTAGCAAATGCATTTTCAAGATGGTTATCATAATGGATATCAGATCAGAACCATTTTCATTTAGGACCAACTAGACAAAAACATCTTTCAGTGAAAACTCTTACTTATGCAAACTTTTTATTTAGATGCAGTATTGGTATTTCAAGATTGCTGATGTGTGGCTATAATGGATTTCTAGAAAGAACTATTATTTTGAAAAGATCAACTAAACCAGTGGATGAACATGTGTGTAAAGCTTCACAGCAATCGTCAAATTAGTATAATAGGAGAAACGGGACAATAAGATTTTCAAAATGGTCAGCATATTAACTTTATCAAGTGTTTGCTCAGCACTATATTTCTTATGTCCTACAAGCATCAAACAAAAGCTCAATGTGAATATGACTATAAATTCAGAAGGAATAGTAATAACAAAACTTAAAGTCAGACTCTGTAGTTACCATACTGGAAACCATTTTCATTTTGGTCCAACTAGACTTTTGGGATAAATGTGTATGTAAAGTTTCATGGCCATCTTCTTGGTATATTAAGAGTGACAGGTGATGGACAATATAACATTACATAAGCTCTTCTAGTCTATGACCAGCAGAGCTAAAAAAAAACATTCACAAAAATTTTAATGCAAATCTTTTTATGACTTATAATATCATTAACCCATTCCTAACTTAAACATCACATTATCTTTTCCTAATCTCTCTTCTTATGAAGTCTTGGTCTTGCCATGTTGAAAATCAGTGAAGAATGCTGTTAAAAACCAACATTTTTGTGTGATGCATTTAAATCTTATTAAGTTCTAAAGATTTACAGATCACTGCAAGCTCTGTCTACAAGGGTTTGAGTCTCAGATTTAGCCACTGTGGGTATGTAAGAAAGTTTGCCAGTAGCTTCCCTTGGGTTGGTGGTTCTTCCTGGGGTTTTCCCGGGTTCTTCCACCACCTGAATTATACAGCCTGCCATGTAGAGCCTATACTGTGCTAAAAATGGTGTTAAGCCCCACAACAACAATAAGAATTGGACACACATTACATTTAGCCAAAACAAAATAAATGCCTTTCATTGATGCAATTGAGCATCAAAATGCAACTATAAAGGTAAAATGAAACCTTAATACATGTCTTTTCAGCAATAATGGATGAAAACTGGACTATAAAAAAACTGAAAATTTGACCAAAAAAATACAAACCTGGCTATGTTACACTTCAGGAAAATATAAGCAGAAACAAAGAGAGAATTAGTTTACCGGATTCTTTCACCATCAGAGAATTTGCAGTCTGTTGTGTTGGCAATTGGGGACCAACTCTATCTGCAAAGACACATAACAAAATTTCATTTGTCAAAATAGATTAATAATAATAATAATAATAATAATAATAATAATAATAATAATAATAATAATAATAATAATAATAATAATAATAATAATAATAATTTATTTATAGAGGGTGACTCATTAGTCAAGGACTATTTTCCCTTGAGGTGATCTTAACAAGAATATAACAATGCACATTATATGAAGATAGCAATAATTACTGTTTAACATATTTAGTATTAAAATTCTATTATCTTTTAGAAACACATACATGTTCATAGTATCTCTTCTTAAATACTCTATTTTCAGCAGATTCTAGTGGAAGCTTGTTCTGCAGAACTGTACCAGAGTATTGGAAGCTCTTTTTAAATTGCACTGTTCTTGGTTTTGGTGTTTGAAGGTTTCCTTGTAATATTCATCTCAACTGGTGTTAAGAAAAAGATCTGAATAAGTTCTAAAGATACTCTGGTGCAGTTCCATGTAACATTTATATAAAAGAGATGCACTGTGAAAACCTATCCTTTCATATATTGTGAACCATTATGAGTTTTGTAAATGCTTTTGAGAAATGATCAATAGATGCATATAAAATTATGTGTGCTGTTGTTTCTGATGTTTGTAAATCCTGTCAAGCTCAGATATTGCACAGTTTCCCAATACATTTAAACAATAATCCATTGTTGGAAGAATATAATGCTTGTAGTATAGATTGCGCATTTCCATAAGTAAATATTTCTTGATTATGCTGAGTAGGGCAATTTTGGACAACAGTGTTTTACAAAGCTGATCAAAATGGACATTCAATAATAAATTATTATCTACAGACACAGCTATAAGCTTTTCATGTTTGACATTTTCTAACAGATGATTATTTATTGCAAGAGAGAGTTCTGGGTTCCATGACTTGTGTAGCTTTTGTGATGTCCCCAAAATCTTACATTTTGTTTTACCTTCATTAATTACCATCCTATTTTGTTGTTCCCACTTTTGGACTCTCTTGTATAAGATCTGTTTTTAATCTCAGTTGGATAACTTCAGTATCAGAACTAGATGTATACTATGGTTGCATTGTCTGCAAACAAATCTGTAATTGTAGATTCATTATTTAATGGCAGGTTATTGATATAGATAAGGAAGAGGAGAGGACCTAAATCAGAGCCTTGACGGACCCTTGAATGAATAGTGCAAGTCTGAGAGCTAATATTGCCAATGCTTACTGGTTGAGACCTTTGTTTTTGATATGATCTAAACCAGTTTAAAGAAGGATTGTCGAACCTGTAACATTTCAACTTTTGCAGCAGAATTTCATTATCAACAAGATCTAAGGCTTTTTTGAAATCAAGGAAAACAATCCCAGTCATATGTCCATTATCCATTTCCTTCAGCCAAAGATCAATTTATTTGGTAAGTTTTGTTAGGCATGAGTGGTACTTTATAAATCCTGATTGCACTTTATGAAATAGAGAGTATGTTTCAAAACATTTATAGACCTGAATGGCTTCATGCTTTTCAAACAATTTTGACAATACAGGTAGAATTAATATTAGTCTGCAATTCCCTGGATACTCCTTTTCTCCTTTCTTAAAGATAGGTGTAACCTTTACAAATTTCAGAGTTTCTGGAAAGTTATCACTCATTATACTTAAGTTTATGATATGTGTTAATGACTTTGTTATTACTGGTGAATCAATTTTAAGAATTCATGGACCAATACCATCCAATCCAGAGGATCTATTAATATTCACCTTAGTATATCAAAAACATCACTTTCACTAACATTAGCTATTGAAAAATAATTATTATCAGGAATTTTAGCTCTTATAAATGACAGAAGAGTATCAAGTTCAATTGGGATGTAAGTCTGGTTCTGAATACTGTTACTGGAGATGCTTATCAAGAAATTGCTGAACATTTCCACAATATCTTGCACAGATGTTGCTATATCCTCATATTGCTGTAGTCTAAGGGAAAACAACAGATCTCGGGTGGGTTCAGCTCTTTTAGATGCTTCCACAATATCTTGGTACTCTTACTTTCATCAGTAGCCTGTTTATAGTAGTTCTCTTTTGCCTTATCTATCAGACGCTTAGTTTTATTCCTCCACTTTCTATATCTTTTCATGTCTTTTTTTCTTGTGGAAATAATTGTAGATGCCTAGCATCATTGATCTCAGGGGTAATCCACTTGGGCGTAATTTGCTGTTTAACCCTTTTTGTTTTAATTGGGGCATGCTGTCTAATGCAGTGTTGACATCAGCTATATTGCAGACTGATTGGAAGAGATTGCAAACTAACTCATTTAAGAACATTTCCTCATCAAACTGTTAAAGTTCCTTTATTGTATTTCAATGTGTTTAACATTTTTATATGATTTTGGAACATGTCTAGTTATACAGACTTGGTAGTGGTCACTCAGTGCATATACCGACACATTAAGTTCACTTATATTATCAGGTTTATTGGTATATACATGATCAATGATAGTAGCACTTTTATCTGTTACTCTAGTTGGGGTTTTTAAATTAATTGAGTAAAGTTGTAAGTTTCAAAGTTACTTATCCATGTTAATGGTTGAGTTTTCATGATGTCTGTGTTAAAATCACCAAATATGATAATTTCTAAATCTTCCTTTAGTAATGCTTTTTGAAATTGCACCTAAAGTCTATTAATCCAATCAGCTGTGGAACTAGGTGGCCTGTAAACTGAACACAATAGTATTGGCTTTGATTGGGTAAGGGTTCCTTTGATCCAGATATTCTATACCCCAATGGTCTTTAGATCAACATGTCTGTTATAACTAATGGAACTGTCTACAAAGAGAAGAATACCCCCATCCCCATGGGTTCTCTATATTTTCTTGCGAAGATGAACCCCTGTATTTGGAGAGCCAAATCATCAGTATCAGAAAGAAAGGTTTCACATAGACCTATAATTTTGACTGATCTAGCCTGCTGTTTGACATTAACTTAATCTCATTCAGCTTAGGGAGTATGAGTTGAATATTTAGGTTGATTACTTTTGAGGAGGCCTCGAAAGGCATGACAATTTTGATCAGAGGATTGATTTTCAGACAAAGTAGTATGTAATGTTTTGTTTTCAGACTTGATAGATTTCTTTTCATCACCTTGATTATTTGCATAAACAAATGAAAAGGATAAAATACAAGATCTATCTGTTGTACCATGACCACATACTACAATAAGACATTGATATATTAAACACAGGAGGAGCCTCAGAGAGAGATTAGTAACTTAAACAGTATCACACAGTTGTGTTCATGTTAACAAGTTGCACTTTGTACACAAATGAGATAGTGTCTAAAACCTGTTTATAGAATTATAATTGTTACATTGAAAATTGTACACATGTTGCAATGCATTGTATTGATGTTTATGTATTGTATAGGCATGTACATCTTTACCTTCTACATATTGGTATGTGCACAACTTTTGCTTATGTCCTAGACCATTACAAACAATTGGCAACAAGTCTGTTTTCCATGCAGACACTGCTGTGTTACATGACAATGCTCTCCACAATACAAATCAGTTTTCTGACTTGTGTCTAACCCAGTTTATAAGTCTTATGTACTGGACTATATTCTTTATGAGCAAGGCAGTACCTTTGTTGTACAAGTGGATTTGGTCTCGCTGGTATAATTGTTGCTTCACTCAATTATCTTTGAAGAAGGTCCTGTATTACAGAACAAAAAGTATTTGGAAATTCTCACACATCTTACTTAGGGTATCCTTTAGTGGAGTCATTTGCACATCCCTTCTTGGCGGTAGACCAGAGATGATGATTTTACATACTGTGTTTTTGGACCTGATGGCATACAAGAAGCTTTCATAATCATCCCCAATACCCTTTAAAGATTGGCCATTAATGTAATTATTGCCACTGATGAGAGGAATTACAGTCTGGTTATAGATTCCATGGGACTCAAAGGAATTTGTTATACCTATCACAGACTGGGGTCCTGGAGTTTCCTCCACATTGATTGCAATCTGGCTTATTTCATGTGAATCTGTATTACTGTTGATAGGATATTGAGATTTGTGAGCTTCAGTAACCAGTGTTGAAGCCCTTGGCTAAGAGGTAATTAATTTCAAACTTGTGCTTTCTCCCATTTGCTGACAAGTGTTGATAAAATAATTTACCCAATCTGTATAGCCTGGCCCTTGTACATGAATTTTACCAGTTGTTATGTACAGAGTATAGCCTGTCCCTTGTACATGAATTTTACCAGTTGTTATGTAGAAATTTACTGTGGCAGAAACTGTATCCATGGATTTATAGATCTGTCCAATTATTTGAGTGTCCCTGCTGGAATTTCTTGATTGTTGGAATTATTTTTAAAGTCAGCTGTGATTGTTATACTCTGCATATAATGTTGGATTTTAAGAAAGTTTGGAACTGAAGAGGAGGAGTCAGCCATGTTTGATTTTGATGTTACACAATTTTTGTATGTTGAATCTATTTCAAGTGAATATGTCTGTTCAGCATTGAGTGTGTCCATATTCTTTATATCATGTAAGACATCCTCTTGTGTAAATCCTGAAAATGAATCTGATGAATCTGATTTGAAAAATGAGTAGATCTACTGAGACTGTAAAGAAGTGCCCATATTTGTTTTACTGTTCTTTTGTCAGAACATGCAAACATGCAAATCTGTACTTATATACACAGAATGAGCTTACTAAGTTACAATTACACAAGCACATTTTTTTTATGACCATGTTAATTACATTATACATAAAAAGTTCCAGAACTTACATTTTCTGCACCAGTACCATGCATTTATAAGCAGTTTCCACACCTCAGCTCCATGTACCATCAGGAACAATGCCAGTAACACAATCACAGTAATATAGATGAAAATCGCAATAAGCAAGATGGCTATGATATGACCTCTTAGTGGCTCACTTCCTGCTTAAAAAATAAAATACAGGTACACATTCATGCAGCAGAAAATTATTCACACTAGATAAGAAATGTGTGTTTGATTTGTATGCATACTGGTCTAATCTAAAAAGATTTTCCTGCATATTTCATTTTATTTGAGTTAACTGTTACCCAAAGTGATTGTATTACTATAATGACTGGTAATTTCTTACCCAAGCAAAAATTTAGCAGGTTTTACTAATTACAATATCTGCACAGAGTAATGGGTACTTGGGCATTTATGGATTCAAAATTATCCTCAGGGACAATTGGTCTATATTTAGAATTACTAACATAAATATCACCAATTAAGTGGAACTCAAAGAATAACAGTAATGTATAAATCTCATGTCTAAATTGTTCAACTTGTCCAACAATAATGCCAGACTGATAATGTTATATTTAATTAATCCCTGGGAAAATGAAAACTTCATATATTCAAAATGACATGATTTTCAGACCTGCCATGCTACACAAAGGTCATGGAGTCAGAAAGGAAGGGATTAATGAGAGGTAAATGCCCTCTCCTTGGATGCATATCCATGCCATGTGATAGAAATTGTCACAGATTTTATGTCTATTATCATGTCAAGCTGTCCATACTTGAAACATACAAGGTTTCAAACATTTAGTATGAAAACTGTATTAATTTGCCTTAAATATCATGACTTTTTGCAAATTAATAGCTTCTTTCCTTCCATGCAAGGATGGTTTTTTCTTGTCTTTCCTCCTCAATTCTCCCAGTGATATTATGCCAGATTTCATCATGAATTCTTTGCAGAGGCACTGAAACTGACAATCTACCTGCTATGTTAAGAAAAGGATATTCACTTAGTTTTTGTCCAAAGATCATAAAACCTACATTTTTTAAAAGAGTGGCATGTTAGCAAGAATGGAGTGCACAAATATGTACTTGTCTACTGCCATTTAAAACAAATAGAGTATACAAATTTCAAATGATGTATTGTTTCAGTGCATAATTTGTTCACTTTAACAAACTTACAAAAACCAAATGTTTGAAATTGAAAACAATGATATTAGCACAAAAAGAACCAGCCAATAGGAATATTTTCAAGCAACAGTGGTTTATTTTTATTCTACTGCATCAGTGTCACAGTAAAGTAATACAACATAACCACTATACATACATAAAGCATACATTGTATATCAACCTGAGACTGGGTGGATAGATTTTCTGACTATAAGAAGGCTATTCAAACAATATTATTAAATATATTATAGTATTGTTTAACTATTGCAAATACTTTGATATAAAACATTAAAAAGTGATAAAGTGGTTGCCATGGCAATATCAATCATTTCTTAATATCAAACATTTCTTAAATTATACATGTAATGATAAAAAAAAGCTTAACTCATTTTCTACAATGAATATAATGAATTTATTTCAGTGTGTCAATGAAAAAAAAATTATTTTAATATGCCAGGTTTAATGACACTGAAACCCCATGTATGTCCCTATTCAAATTTGTTGTAACAAACTAGTATGGGCCATGTGTCAAATTTCACAGATCTAAGTAAAGTATAAACTCTTAAATTCTATGTTCAAACATTTTTTTATGCTTTAAAGTTGATATTAATACACTGCATAAAATAATTTTTTACTGAAAATCATTAAGCTCAAATTGAATTTATTTTGTTTACTGTATTTATTCACATCATTCCTGCAATAATGCAGGTAATAAAAGAAAACAATATAAAACTGGATATTTTACTGTGGCCATTGTACTCAGCCAGTCATAAAAGTGAACATGAAAGTTCACTGATACAGATTTAACACAAATAGTCTCAAGAGACAAATAAATAAAACAATTGTCAAAAACTACTATCAGCATAGGTCAAGATGTAAACCTAGCTACTGGTGGTATGCCTGAGAATACACACCATGGCAAATGTGAACATTACATGCAACATATCCATACACTGTCACCTTTTCTGTTATGCTATTTACAGCACCACTTTCATGTGCTCCATGTTTTGCCCCAACTAGCTACAGAATATCAAAATGTTCAGTCTATGTAGTAGAAACTACTTTGTATTTTCATGCCCATTGCAAAATCCCTAATCAGTCTTCTGGCAAAAAAAATAAATAATCAAAGCAAAGTCATGAAAATGTAATGCAGCAATGAAATGCTACATTTTTGCATGCCTATAATAAACTTGATATCAACGAAAGTGAGACAAAGAAAAGACTGCTGGTAACAAAATTAAGACATAATTGGGTAAAAAGAAATGATAATAAATGAAATAAAGCAACAATACAAATATTACCAAAAGTATGATCAGTCAGCCTTTCTGTCATCTCTTCCTTGATTTCATCTGTCAAATTTCCTGCAAAAGAGAAAGTATTTACCTATACTTTCTGAATAAGACAAGGAACTTGTACTAATGAACTTAATATTAACCCTTTACCTCATACAAGCGCCTTTTGGCACCTCTACTGCATTCATATACAGCTGCTTTTTAGCACCTCTACCTGATTGCATAGGAGCACCTTTCGGCACCTCTGTAACTAGGGCTGTCAGGTACCCGACTACCCAACCGTATAGAAAAACGCAGGAATTGAAACATAAACACTGGTACATGTAAAAAAAAATAAAATCACCACACTTGCCAACCACTTCAAACAGGTGCTACAGCTATGGCTTCAATTAGAAACCAGATCCCTGTTTAATATAAATAAACAATACATCAGAGAGTCTGTTTGGATTAATAAAATCCATTGGCATTAAGCAACAGGACAAACCGTTATCCCAGAGGCATTATATACCAAAGTTAAAATGCAGCATTGATCTACAGGTAATAAGCCTCTTTGTATATGATAACTGTTGAATGTGAGTTCTAAATGCTCGGTACAATGTGTGCTCTTTTAATGAAATCCAGATGTATACCTTTGATTTCCGAACACACTTGTCAAAGATATCCCACAATTTATATTATAAACAATTATCACCTAGACACCTTGAAATCTTCGTACTGCCTCTAAGTAATCTTTGAGCAGCAGTTTTTCTAGTTGACTTGCTCTGCTAAATTTGAAAGTTAGCCAGCATACATATACTGATAATTCCAAAATAATAAAACTTCAGAGATAGAGTGGTCATATGACATAACTGGGGCATGCTTTACACGCATGCGTGGGTAATTCAAATCTGTGGTCAAAAGCCGATGAATAAACATGGTCTGTTCTAACAAAAACTTACACTTTAAAAAAAGGTGAGTGTTGTAAAGGATTTAATGTGGCTGATCACAGTGATCATTAAAAGTTGGATTATACCTACCATCTTTGTACAAAGGTCATTCTAAATAAATTTATTAATTAATAGCATGCGGTCAGATTATTCGCAGCTACATTGGTGTGGACGCATCAGACCTAGTAATACATTACAAGGTTAGCCTATATCGTCATACAAAATATTAAAGAAATGGAGATAACAATTAGTTGGTCTATGGTTGTATGTGTCATTCATGTGCTAACGAGTACCTGTTAAATTTCGCAACCAGGGTTGGTTTTTCATGATTTTTGACAGCCCTATCTATAACAGCAGCCATTTTGAGCGGGTTTTTGTAATGCCACCTTCAAGGAAAATACCCTATTATATACTACATTCATTGGTGTAAATGACCATTATGTCAGATCACATAGTAACTGTTTATGCTCTGGTCGAAATCTGCTATTTAAATTAAGTAGGTTGAAACTGTGTCTCTCCAAAATGGAGCTCACAGATATTGTTCATTACTTGCTTGAGTTTTTAGGATTAGAATCACAAGTATGAAAACTTCAATAACTTGGGTAAAGGCTCTGATACTGATGTAGGAAGCCATTAATTTTTATAAATTATCAAATTCAGATGATTTAGTGATGTAGACACAGGCAAAGAACTTGTAAATTTCGAGCATGAGAAATGGCAGCTCAGTTGGTCATGCGGCTTCACTTACTTGATGGTGAACGAGTTCTCTCAAGATTTTAAAGCACATACAAAATTCTTTGTAAAAAATAATTATACAGCTATAACGACCGTATTTTACACTTAAATCTCTCCATACATAATATATGTGTACCAAAAACGTAAAATTCTTAATATTGCTGTTAAACGTAACATTAACTTCGCTGCTTAACAGGCCTATGTGTAGCACACGGCACTGGGTAACTTTGCTACATGCTTATCGAAGGGCTAAAAAGCCATACAATCTATGAGGGAAAGGGTTAAACAGTGTGAGCAAACACACAAGGGTAGAGTTCAACATGGAAATGGCTGAATCGATCAATTCATAACACTATCATAAAATCAAAGCTCAGGCATATAAATGACATTCCTTATTACAGCAATGATACATGATAAATTCTCACACACATGCTAAAGAAACCTGATATGAGAGATAGGCAGTAAAATAAAAACAGTTGGGTAATAAAACTGAGAAATATTGGCAAAAAAATCAAAGAAATAAAGCATACTAAAGCAAAAATGAAATATTACCAAAATATTTCTCGATAAACTTTTGAAGATCATTCAGCCAGCTTTTGATTTTCTCCCCAATCTCATCTGCCAAATTTCCTGTAAAACAGAAGGTATTTACCTATACACATGCATGCCAAACCTGAGAAGTATAAGCGTAATTATAGCCATTATAATGGCAAAAAAGCATAATTTGGTCTTAAAAAGTGTAATCTATTTACTGTGGTCTCCTTCTTATATAGCCACCCCTTCTGCACCAGGAATGTGGCCTTATAAAATAAGTGTCATTTCCAGATGGAAACTATATCTTTTGTGAGAAGTACAAATAATGTACAAACTTTAAAGTAAGAAAGCTACATATTTCAGAGCATTTAATATCTTTATTTAAAAGTAACATCAATTATTAAAATGTTCTTCTTGTCTTACAAATAGACTAACTTCAACTGAATATATATTAATAATTCTTATGCTTGATGGAAGTGTGATATGCAAGCAGGTATTGTTAACATACACATTGCAAAACCATTCAAAAATGTCATGTAAATCTTGGTACATACATAATTCTCTTTCAATTTGCTACATTTCCCACTGCTACTGAATAATCTCCTTATCGATAATGATGTTTATTCAAGTCTTTCCAGCATAAAATTGTTTAAGTCTTTTCTACATAAAATTGTTTGACAAGCCCCCCCATGTCCCCACCCCTGATAATGTCAAGTAGAATAACTGACATTCTTTTAAAGTAATCCAACTCTGTTTATATGATTACATGTTAATGTTTGGTAATGATTTAGTTGGATGTTACAAACTGTCTGTGATTTAATTATGCAAAAGAAACTTTGTAGAGGGATGAAAAGCCTTCTTCATAAAGGAAGCAGAAGTATTTTCATGTGATTTTGGTTTTTGTCTGGTACCCTGTTTTGTTCAAGGTTAATTTCTTTGTATGTGGTATTTCACAAAATCATTGCTGACCATGTTATGATCTTAACAATTACATCTGATTGTCATCATCAAAGAGAAGAACTTGACAGATGTGTGAAGCCCAAAACTCTATCACAACTTTGTTGAGCCCATTTCTTACAAATGTTTGCTTTTATAGACAATGATATAAATATTAATCTTAGTGTTACATTTACATTAGCTAATGTTTCTTTCAGTAATGACATCTGGAGACAGGTATCAACAGTAGAGATAATCTGGTTAGTACTTACTTTATGATATAAATTAATTATTGGTTCTGGACACATTTGAAATAAAAATGCTGCTGCTTGTAAGGGTAACATTTTACATTTTTTTTACTAATAAGCTGCCCACTGGTTGAGTTAGAGGGGTGGCCATTCTTGAGAAGTACTTCTGAACAAAAACTCATTGGTGCCAACAGATTCTGGTCATAAGAAGTGGGTGGCTGCTGTTGGGGAGTGGGGGCCATTCAAGAGGGGGACCACTGTATTACATGCGAGAATTACAGCAAGTATGAAAAAGATACATTTTTTTTCTACTAATCTGGTTCTGCAGCTAGTCAAATTCTTTTCACAAAGGAAAAAAACCGTAAGGATTAGAATCATAATATGAACAAAAAGTATACTGAAAATTTATTTATGTTCAGCTTATGTAAACTACTCTAGATCAGTGACTTTCACTGAATGATCGTAAACTTGAATTTTACAATAGATGCTCAGTGGGCTTACTATGTTATTTTCATATTTTTGTAAAGTTTTAAAGCATTGATGATTTGTCCTTTTTCTAGTTTGACATGTTTTGAAGTTTGAAAAGGTCTATCTGCACAATCTATTTGCTTAAAATGTGGCACCATTGTCTTCAACAGTTCAGGCTGGTCTGCTAACTAACCAGTTTATCAATATAATGAATCGGTGAGGCAAAGTTCAAATTTGAAGAAACCCATGTTTTCTTGGAAATGGGTCATATAAAAGATAAAAGATTGTACTATTCTTACACAACAGTCATGTTTTTAAGAATATTCTCAAATTTATAACTAAATTTAAAGTAGTGATAATGAAAATGACAAAAACAAATTTATATTATTTTATTTTTATTTTACTTTTTTACTGTACCAAAAATGGTAATCTATATTCAAGTGAACATAAAATGTAATATGTTCAAGAAAGGCATAATGATTGTCACAGAATAAGGCTAAAAATAACTTGGTTTTGCCTTTAATCTATTTTATACTTTATTTGTTGTACAGTCGTACAATATTACCTGGGGTGAATCACTGACTACCAGGTAGAGTGATTCGAAATTACATGCAGGCGGAGAGCCATGAAAAGCATAGATTACGTGGATATTTGACTATGACTATCAATCACTCCTATGGTCTTAAGCTTGATACATTGTAAACTAAAACACAAGTCATTTGGATTTCATCAGTGGTAGACGAACTTTCTACCATTGTCTCAGGCCATAGGGGTAAGTGTCAAAATTTTGTCTTATTTGATTTGTGAAACTATTTCTAGGTTTTGTTTCCTGTTGGGTGATGATTCGTTTTTAGCGTTTGTTCTTATTACCATTTTATTAATAAATGATTTTGTTTTATTGTGTCTTTTTATTTTCTTTTGGATATGAGTGATCCCGTCGGATGTTATAGTAACCTGTTTGATAAACTATTGAAGGTGGTTGGATACCATTGTAGACAGTTTGATATTAATATAGAGCCCAGGAGTCTATTGTGATTACGGGAGTCTGTCGTGAATTATGGGAGCCATTGGAGTCTGTTGGATCCAATTGTTGTAGCTCACAAGATAGCGGACATTAAGAAAGCTTAATGAATATTATCAGATATCATGGTACATTAGTGGACTAACGAAGTATCAGTGGAACTGTCGACGCCTAGCTGGAGATTCGGTGTTGAATGAGAGTCGACCACAGATTTGGGTTCATATGTCGTGTATACTGTTGTCAGTTTAGGAAGTGGATTCCAGTTGAGGAGCGTATGTATTCATTTGCCTTGAACACAGGAAGTGGTGGTCGAAGTGCCAGAAATAACATTTGAGTATTGCTCATTTTCATTCAAGAGATTTTGTGAATCTCAGTTAAATACTTTACGAGATTATGTGGATCTCATATTTCATTTCTTTTCATTTTTTTCATAGCATGTGATAACATTTGTTAGGTTAAATCATATTTTCGTTTTTATTTTTTTTCATTTCATGAGTGTATGTAGAATATTGTATTAGTCACATGATAGTAGTGTACGTGTAAGAATCTTTCAATTTATTTTATATCCTTATTTATATATATCTAGTAAAGCATTTTATAAATTCAATCATTCATCACTTTGTGTTACTGTTATTCATTTAGTCCAAACAGAGAAATCCCACTCGGTTTCAATTCTGTTACAATGATTATGACAATACTTTTCAAATAGAGTATAGAGCCAATCCCAGTTTAACAATGCAATTTACATTTAACTTGTGTGTGCAAACAATCACGGTATAGTTCATTTCATTCATAACACAATCATAATCCCAGGCATTTCACTAACATTTAGTAGTACCTCAATGAAATGCTACATTTCTAGCAATCTGGTAAAGAATCTTGATATGAGTGAATGCCAGGCAAATAGAAAGATTTAGATTGGCTATCAAAAAATATGAAATATAGGGAAAAAGTGGATTTAATATTTATAGATATGAATGTATAAAATGAAAAAGACTCAACAGATAATTTTATTGTTGAATGCCTATGAAACTGATACACTATTCATTGTTTATCTGATAATCTACTCTAAATCACACTTACATCTCAATATTTTTAAGATTGGCATTGAAACGCTGAATGTTCAATCACCAATCACTATGGTGTCCCAACCCTTATAAGGTGATAAAATGCATAACATTCTGAAAGTTGACATTATGAGTGGTGCAATGATAATTACAAGCCTCTCTATCAGTATTTTATAATGCAATAGTGATGTGATTATGATTTTTAACGTAGCTTTAACAATTTTTCAGTCATATCACTAGGATGTCTGCTGTGTGGCAGTTTATAATGATGTCTAGCTCTTGGGCATTATGCCACAGACATGTAGCATGATGTCCCACCCAGTCACATTATCCTGACACCAGGCCAACCAGTCCTAAGACTAACCTCTTAATGCTGAGCGTCAAGCGAGGCAGCTGTTAGTACCACTTTTGTAAGTCTTTGGTATGACTTGACCGGGAATCAAACCCACAACCTCCCGCATCCGAGATGGACGCTCTAACCACTAGGCCACTGGAGCGGTTTAATGCAATAGTAATTGTGAATCATTTTTAGTGCTTAACTATGATGGTTGAAGAAGCCCAAAAACTAAGGTCAGTTGTAACAAATCAACCCAAACAGCATGGCACAAAAAGAATTGTGTGTAAGGGGTTTTAGTCAATAAGTGTTCTACACTACAAAATTGAAACCTGATGCCTGATATTCTTCTTCTAGGTATGACCACCTCATAGACTTAATAAATGCCCGAAGTGGTGCCAGAATAAATATATAAATATTGAAATAAGAATAATTGAGTGTGAATCAAATCAGAATTGGTATTCATATATTTGTTTTGCATTTGTATATGAATATATTCACTATTAATGCAGCTTGTGAGATAGCCAATCTCTTCAACAAAACTCCATGATTATAAGGCAGTGTCACATTCACAAGCACTAACTAGTTACGTGAAGATGATTAACCAGTAAAACAAACCATGCAGTGATTTTTGGAACACTCTGAATTGTGTTCCCAGGACTTGAAAAGCCTTATAATCACACACTGCCTTCAAGCAAAACTCCAAACCAAATTGCAAGCTTGCAACAAGCTAGTTGAGATTGCACAAGCTAGTAAGGGCGCTTGCATAAGTCTGCAAGAGGAATTTTTCAGAGTCCATAAGCTTGCTGCAAGCTTACGACAAGCTAGCTGAGATTTCGCAAGCTAGTAAGGGTACTTGTACAAGTTTGCAAAAGGAATTTTTTCAAGTCTGCATGCTTGCAAAATCTAAAATACTTCACTTAAACTTGCACAAGCTTGTAATAATCAGTTGTGAAAGTTGAGAGTTGGCAGTTCTGCATTAGATGAGTACTTCATGAAATGTTGAAAAATATATGTTATGACTAGATCATGCTGAGTATAAGAAACTATACACTGTCAAATTAAAAGATATTAACAGTAATCTAGTTTTTATTTATAGCATCTGATAATGCACTCAGTTAAATAATATATATTTTCAGTGTTTCAAAATGCTAAGAACTTGAATTACTTGTACTTAGCTGATACATAAGTAAAATATACTAATCCAACATTTCTCTATATTTAAATTAACTACGAACATTAATATGTTTCAAAATAAACTGAATTATTTCTTGACCAAAGCAAAATATTATGTTACTTTTTCTGCCAATGTCTTTTTTCTCATTTTCTAATTTTTACAAATATTATACATGTTAGAGAAACAATTTAGTTCTTTTTGCATAAATTCTTTAAGTGATTATACACTCAATTAGCTATGCAGTACTTTTATAAGGGAATGGAAGACTGGATTAAGATTTCTATTTAGCAGAGTCATGTTAATCAGATTTTAATTGCTGATTGCAAAGCTATTTACAGACTTTAAACTTAATAAATCAAGATATTTGATATTAAGTACTTGTAAATGCTATTTACCTACAGTGTATGCACCATCAAATATAGTCTCAATATATCTTGTAATATTAACTTCTGGCATTAACTTTTTAAAAGAATTATTGTTTCAATGATAATCTGCTGCCAAGAGAAAAAATAGTTGGCAGTTATTTACTTACTAAAAAAAAAATTAAAATATATATATAATTTTTGTTTTTCTTTGAGAGAAAGAGAGAGATGCATTACATTCTGCCAACATTCTATAAAGAATTGAACTTTGCAATAGGAAATACATGTTTCATTAAACAAAATGTGAATCCCTAGTTTTAACCAACTTTGGGATTTTTAAGCTGCCATCTCTGTTTAGTTAAGTGAAATGCTGGTCAACATTATTTGGATTTAGCTTACTTCCCCAGAGACAGCTACATAAACCCATAGTTATATATGTAGGCTTGTGCAAATCTTGTGCAAAGTAACAAAGAAAAGAGTGAAGCCAACAAGCTTTGTAAATTTTAACAAAATAGATTTATTTCCCTAAAAAATGGTAAAAATATGATAAATGATTTACAGTTTGTGAATATAATCCAAAAATTAATCCTGGAAGCTAAAAATATAAGTTCTATCACTGTAAAGTTCTAAAGAAATCCAAGTTCGAATCCAGATTAAGTTCCAAGATGGAAGCTGATGAAATTTTATATAATCTGCCTTGTGTTGACATGTCAACAGTTCCTTATCGAATTTTATGAACAAAGAATAATATTTCGGCTTTAGAATTCAAAATATTTTCTAATAAATATCTTTGTCTAAGAATTTTTTTATGAACACAAGTATTTTCCTGATTGATTAAATTATTTTAAATATAAAATTCAGCTCAAATGGCAAATTATGACAACTACCTTAAGCCCAAAGGTATAAATTTACAACTGACAAAATTTCTACAAAATATCTGTTTTAACCCATGAATTTAGATCACATGATGGCTCACATGGTCAGTTAGTTTAAACATTGCAGTAAAATATGTCAGGAAGAACTTAACACTACTGAATAAATTTTTACTATAAGATTCAATTAAAAAGGGTTGCTTATAAAATAAAGCTATCATGCAAGCAAAGTATATCCTTGATTATGAAGAATGGTTTTCACTCTGTGTTTACCAATTTTGAATCAAAGTCAGGACCTAGGTCAGCTAAAATTACAATGTTGCAAACAAATTCTGTGTTGATCAGGTCAAAACAGAAAACTGAATTTTCTGAAAAAACTGTAAAATCAAGTGAATAAAATCATTATTACAATAAATAAAAATAAAATAAAAAAGAAATTTAAAACTAACACATAAGTAATTAAATTACATATATGTAGCAACATATCTGTCTCAAAGAAATAAAAAGTTATGCCTGAGACAGAAACATCAGTGTACGTCATTACATAGTCCATCATTACTATGCTGATGGATACAAAAAGACACTTTCAAAGTTAACTTATTTTACTGACAACAAAAGAAATTGGGGCAATTCAACATTCATTTTATAACCAATATGAATGAATCTGACGTCTCATTGGAAATTCTTGCATTGGGTATTGAACTGTCAATCTCACTGTTATCTCTAAACCCCACCATGGTGAAAAACTCCAACATTCAGGCACTGCCACGTTTGTGGTACAGCAACAGTTAGAGTCTCAACATTATTGCATTGTAGTTTAAAGTACGTATTATCATAATTAAATTAATGCTGCATCACAACAAATGAAAAAATAACAAAAAAATGTGTGAGCTGTACCATACAGAGTCCTATTTCATACTTGCTTTAAGTCAAAACATAAGAAGTGATTGAAGTTGAATGCATGGACTGACTAAAGACATCAATAAAAGCTAACAAGGAAACACATTCAACAACCACTGCCTAATGTAATCAAAACATCAAAGCCACAGTTAGCAATTAATAATACTCAAATCTGGCTTTAAGATGCAACCCAAACCATGTCAGACATGTTGATAGTTCATGCTAGACTACAAACATTGAATAAAATGACTGGTATTTCTTACAGATGGATGAATGACCAAGTTTATTGTATATAGCTGGATAAATGATGAATACATACATAAACTCACCAGTTATGATTATTTCTACTTCACGTGTTTGTAGAGATGGAAAATACTGAATGTAATATTTTCCTTCATATGTTTCATCAATATTAGCAATCCTGATGTTTCTTTTAGAATCCATGAATATCTTTGTGTAATTGTGCAACCTCCAGGTCACTGTGTTGGCATATTTCTCAAGCGTCCATTTTGCAATAAGTTTTTGGGGGTTTCCAGCCCCATTCAGATGTAGGGAAATCTCTTTGTCCACAGTATCTTCTGTAACAGTTTCAAATAACAGAACATAGCTATCTCTTTTAACTGTTCTATTTTCTGCAAGAGAGAAGAGAAGAGAATTGTTTATTTATTATTATCCTTCAATTTGTTATATTTCTGATTAATTATAAGAAGAAAAGTATTCAGTACTTTACATTAACAGTAAAGGAGAAAAACTAATTTTAACCTCTTACCTCATACAAGTGCCTTTTGACGCCTCTACCACATGTGTATACAAGCGCCTTTTGACATCTCTACCTGACCATCTAGTCATGATATATAAGACCTGGATATGGTATGTGATCCATATTCTAGTCATGATACACAAAAGCATGGCACAGTATGAAATACACCATTCTAGTCATGATACACAAAACAAAGGTACAGTTTGAAAAATTACATCATGATAAATAAGGTCTGATTAGTGCATGAAGTACACCATCTAGTCATGATACAGAAAGATTGTATTTATATATATATATATATATATATATATATATATATATATATATATATATATATATATATATATATATATATATATATATATATATATATATATATATAGATTTCTATCAAAGTTTCATTAAATTATCTAAGTGGTTAAAAACATATAATCCTGACAAGGATACATTAAGTAACAGATTACATTTTTCATGTTGAGACCTTGACCTTGAGACAGTAGGCATGGTTTTGGTATGTGACACAACTATCTAGTCAGAACAATGATATACTTTGGCAAAGTTTTATGTAAATCTCAACAAGAATTACCAAGTGATGGCCAGGCATATAAATGTTAACTGATTGATGGAAAATGCCGCAACAAAATACACACATCTTACTATGGTTGTATAATAAATAAAACTTTTTACTTTTTACTTGTGTGATGTTTATTGTAAGTTGCCAATAAGCAGTTGAATATGGGATGTTTTAAAATGGTGTTGCTGAAACTAGTTTACAAACTTGATTATTTTGTCACTAATTGTGTTACCTTCCTTGACAAGGTAACATATAGAATAAACCATTGTGTTATACATATATCATGCAAATATGCAAATAAACAAAATCAACAAATATTTATAATAGTCCAAAGTTTATGATGCTAGTACATGGTTAGCTTGATTTAGTGGTCAGCAAAGAGCACACATCAGCAGACTGCGGCATTTTAGCACAACCAATTGCAGACAAGTATTACTCATTTTCTTTTTTTTGATCATTACACTGATGATAGTAAACTGGTAACAACTGGCTTTTGGCAGTGTTATTGTGCACACTGTGTAGCTAATATCATGCTTAACCTGGACATTATAAAGTAAGGAAAATGTGTCCATCAATCAATTAGAATTTTATTTATGTTAAAATGCTAACATTTGTTCTGCATGGAATGGATATCAGTGCATTTAATATTGGAAATGAACAAGGTGAGGGGAAGACAAACTGTTGTAAAAAAATTATGTTCTTCAGAGAATATTTATTAATTCAACCACATTAACTTTGAGTATGCTTGTTATCTCCTAAATCCAGCCCAATTAGAAGACAACAATTTAACCTTTTTTGTTTATCACATAAAAAATTCTTGCCCATTACCTCTCCTGCCATAAATATCCACAGTTCTAAGCTGAACAAACAAAAAACAAAGAAGCTCACATAACAGTGTTGAAACAATTTACCAAAAAATTTGCTTTCTAATTAGGTCTTTGTTGTCATCTGGACTGCAACCACATCACCCAGCAGATTTAGATTTTGTTTCTGAGAAGCTAAATTCACAAAATAAAAACTCAACAAGGCTGAATATTCAAGTCTGCCAACAGCTTCAATGAACTCTTAGATTGAAACATTGCATGAAATTAATAGGCTCAATTTCATGAGCTGAAATCATTAGGAAGCAACTCTGAGTTTTTGAAATGTAAAAGTATACTGCATATATGCTTCAACTCATTAATCCCTAGTGCCGCGTTTACAGAGCAGGAGGTGGTAGCCTACTTCTGAACTCTGTTAAGTTAAGGTCATGTGCGACACATTAAATTGGGTGGTATTATAGAAAGGTAGACATATGTAACTTTATGATGATACCAAATAATATGGATGTTCTAATTGCACTACTAAGTACAGAGGGGAAAACCTCACTTTTTGGACCCAAGTATTTTCCAGCCGAAATTCACCCAGTTTCATGTCCGGATTTTAGACTTTTTGGCCTCAGATCTAAGATAGACCAGTCTGAATTACACAAAGACATGTGAACCTTTGCAAAAAGTAGGATAAGATGGTTATTTAGAATGAAGAGTGGTCTCAACATGAAAATGATGGGTCTGTTAAGCAAAAAATAAAAAGAACTCCAATTTTTACCTATCTGCTCATGCTCAGGCAAAAGAGCCAATGAAAATCAATATTTCTAACACAAAAAGGAATTATGTTAACCAAAAATGCCTTGGACGTCAATGTATTATAATGTATTCAGAAATATCTCCCAAAATCGATTTCCTACTCGCACTTCAGTCGAAAACGACAAAAGCCTCCAGGGATTATTGGGTTAAACAGTGCATTTTGATGATGTCACCAAATTTGAATATTTATTGCATATTTGATCTCTTGTGCATTGATATTGCACATAAATTACAAATCTAGCCATTTTTTGACAATTTGTAAAAATTTCCAAAATTTTTGTTTAACTCATTAATCCCTAGCGCTGCATTTACAGGGCAGGAGGTGGTAGCCTACTTCTGAACTCTGTAGTGTTATGGTCATATGTGACACAATAAAGTGGGTGGTATTATAGAAAGGTAGACAGATGTAGCTCTACAATGATATGGATGTTCTAGTTGCACTACAAAATACAGAGGAAAAAAGGTCACTCTTTGGACCCAAGTTTTTTCCAACCAAAATTTGCCCAAGGTCGTGATCCAGTATTATGTTCGGATTTTAGACTTTTTGGCCTCAGATCTAAGACAGACCAGTCTGAATTGCACACAGACATGTGAACTGTTGCAATGAATGAACTTGAGAAATAAATGTAAACACATTTAACTAAAGTTAGTGCACCTTAAAATATATGGCACAATGGTCTAAGAATAAATGTGATGGATATAGGTATAACATTATATACATGGTGCAAAATCATAGTTGTTTATAACTAAATCTAAAAACCTAAGTCAGTAAAATCTGCAATTTTGGTCACAGTGATCATCTTTTCTTGTCAGAATATTGTACTAATAGAGATAGTTACAATCATGTCATTTAAACTACAAAACTGAATCTGTCAAGTGTTGAATAAAGGTCATAGTGACCTATATTTGCAATGAGGGTCATTGCATTCCTGCATTAAGTTTCATGATTTCTAGTATAATAGGATTTATAGTGTACAAAGACTGAATTAAACCAAAAACTTATCTATGAATATAAAACTGTAATTAATTTACATCTCTGTGACTAATCTACATGTTTGTTCTAATTTAGCTTTTGTGACAGTGCCATCCCTTTCAGGGGTAAGCACTATGAAACCCTCTCAAAATTGCATTTCAGGACTTGCGAAGAAAGAAAGGTTAAAATACAATGATGGTGTACATATGTATATGCTTTTATCTGTCTGAATGTCAATACCAAGGGTAGAATACAGCTTAACCTCTGCTTTATAGAAGCGAGATAAGACATATGAAATGAAGACAGATAAGGAATAAAGCCAACACTTGACTGATGAAAAATGTTATGTTAATACCTATTTAATCTACATTGGTTGATCTGGTGCCCAATAAATATGTTTAATCTATGATTATGTATTACACATTCTGTATCACACACCCAGCCTGGAACTAATTTTACCACTTGAAATATTCAATAACAGTCTACTTATAAAATAACATTTTATTGCAATAAAAGTTTCCCAACATGTGTAATTTTTATAAAACAAAATTGCATGCTGACTTGTAAGTTGTGTTTAGGACTGTATCTTTATCTGTCATCATGCTAATATAAAATGGCTGAATTTGTTGCTGAAACAGGGCTTCAAGCGGGAATACTAAAAGTGGCAATGAGGAGTTTTATGATAATTTCATAGTAACTACATCTGAGAAAGTACAGTTGAGATTGACAACAATATTTTGGACTGAATGTTTGATAATGATTTTTCTCATGATATTGGTGCAGAAAGTGACATCAAACACTCAGTGAGACAAAGTACTTTGTCGCTGTGGCCAGGGATCTGAAATCTTATATTGAAATTAAAAAAACAAATCCAAACACAGTAAAGGATTCTAAGAGTCATGTTCAAATTCAGCATATGGCTAGAAATGTCCCCTTGTTTAGAAAAAAAGGTAATTTTTTTTATATTATCCTACTTAAATTAGATATCTATATCAATGCCTACCATGTCACTTTTAATGTAACCAGACAGTTTGTGCTATGAAACCAAGCTATAGATAGATATTTAGGGCTAAAACACTTTATCGTCAAGTGAGTTAGCTGCCAGTCCCACAGTGCTGAATTCTCTCCACAAAAATCTTAAACAAAAAAGGGTTCAGGAAATTGCACAAATAGAACTGAATCAATAACTTGGAACAAAGAAGAAATTGTATGAAATTCTGGTCAACTTAGCACTAATAACGCCAAAGCCTTTCTTAATACCGTCTGGTACCACAACACCAAACAATTTGGTTTCAGAGCCAGTGATGAAAACAGGCAATTAATTGGGAAGACATTACCAAATAAAGCCTTTGCAATAAAAGGAAAGTTAAAATGCACAAAAATCCTACAAACTTAAAATCTAGTGGCCCCAGTCATGTCGGGTGAACTCATTTCATTTGTTCAATCTGTCATAAATGTTATTGTGTATTTAACATAAACTTCCTTAAATTAACAGACTCGTTGGAAACTGTGATCAAAGATAGCAATACAACCAAGCAAAATGGATACTTCATAAATAAAGTGCTTGGTTTTATAGATATGGACCATTGCAGGAACCCAGTTTCAGAGAATTCTTGAACTGGCACTTAGAAATATCCTCAAGGATAATAAGAAATTCCATTATTACTCCCAATGAAATCATGACCTTATTACTGCAATAACTGAACAATACAAAACTTGAAATGTGACATAGATAATTGTCTCACAAAATAAATTTTACTTGTTTTTTTTTTTTAAAAAAGGAATCTTGTTCAGTGGTGTATTGACAGCTAGTCTAGTTCCTCACTGTTTGACTCCAGATTTAAAAGGATGCTATTAAATACCACTCCAGGAACCAGGCTCATTATAAAAAACAAAATGCAATGATGTAATACACAGACGTTTTCACATACATGTGATGGTTGTTGAAACGATCTTTCACATATTGGACATTTTGAAAAAAGATGTTATTTAAACAGAATAATGAACAACCTCATTAGAAAAAGCGTGTTATTAGAAATTAATGTCTACATGATTGCAAAATGAGCATCCAGTAATTAAACAACCCAATTTCTTAACCCTGAACTCCCCAGGTGGATTTCAATATCTAACAAAATTTTTTCAACTTTTGGAGGTCCCTTGGTAACTCACAGCCTTTCACTTATAGTTCGGTCTATGTTTGTGGATGAGTGTGTGAGAGTTATTGAAGGAAATGGTGTAAAACATTTTAATCCAAAGCAATTTAAAATTAAAGAATGTCCAGAAAGATGCCCAGTTCTAGCTTACATAATTTGTGCTAGTCAAAGGACTTCATGCATGAACACCCCTGAATCACATTATTACCTAGAAATTTGCCACAACCAAATTACTGACCATCCGGTATATGTGCCAATCAAACAGCATGAATAAACATCAGAAATTTATTTCCTTATACAAGGTAATTTGACTTTGAAATAAATAATGGATTAAATGGGACAGTATGTGGTTTGTACAGAAAAAGCTTCTTTTGCTTATTCAGGCTTGTTACCAAGAGTATGCAGACTGAAGAAGAATGCTTTTATCCAGACTATACATGATATTCATGTTACTATTGATAAATGAACAAAGACAATTTATCAGTCCTTTTTCAGTAAAATGATTGACATTTTACACCCCAAAGAAGTCAAGAGGTGAAAACTCTATAATAAACTGAAGAAAAAAAACAAAAAAACACAGAATCTGAAAAACTTTATGCAATACAGTTCTCCATGAAGTTGTTGATCCTAAAAAGGGTATTAACTCCAACACAATTAGCAGATTTGTTTCGATGAATACATTAAGATGAATACTACAAAGTGGCGTGGTAATCCATTGAAAACAATGATCAGTTGCATTTGTAAGATAAATTAAATGTCATATACTGCATACAGTTGCAAGTTAGACAAGGGTAATAACTTATAAAAACTGCAGGATCTTATATTAGTTCATATATCGAGCATCTTCAGGTGATAACAATGGTGTTTTTCAAGCATCTATTCCTAAAGTCCATGATGTGATCATTTCAAGTTCATCTGAGAGCTTGATCATGTTGGATGAGTATGCCCTAACCTGTGACATGCACTAAAAAAATCATGCCAATTTCTCTCTCAGTCGTCAGAATAAATTTTATCTTGTTCTATGCTGCTGTTTTTGTCTTAATTAATGTTTGAAAATTCTAAATGATATTTATTCTATATTATGCAGACACATTGACCAATATTAATACATGTAATCTCTGATCATGCAGCTTTTATAAGAGTTATTACAAACAATTTGGTTTCAGAGCCAGTGGTGAAAACAGGCAATTAAATAGGGAGACATTGTCCTAAAAAGGGATGAAAATTGAGAGGGGCCTTTAGAATTCAATGAAAGATCATCAAACACAAGGGACAATAATACCAACCATGTATGACATTTTAATTCAAAGTAATTTAAGTAATTAAAGAATGTCCAGAAATACGCCCAGTTCTAGCTTACATAATTTATGCGAGTCAAAGACTTTCACATTATTATGTAAACAATTTTTAATGTTTAATATTTGAGAGCTTCTCTCTAGAACAAGTTGCAATAATTAAGAAGTAGATTATCTTATTTAAAAAATAAAAAGGTGTTCACTCATGAAAATATGAAAAACCATATCCATTATCTTAAAGAAGCACATTTGATGTGCACACTGGTATGAAGGATTTATTCCAAAGTAATGGAAATTGACAGCCTTGCAAACACTTATGCCAGGACAGAAGACTGACTGGCTGGTCTAGATAGAATCTGAACACTTAAGAGTCTAAGTATACAGTGACCTGGTTTGGGTAGTGCAGAGTTGAACTAACTTGTATGCATCTAGCATCCACACACTGGTTTTCTTGAATGAAGGCAAAACTGAGTCTAAGATACTGAATGTGTGAAGAAGAAAGCTGAAAATACACTAATCACTCATCCATAGAAATTAGGTCAAGCTGACCTATTTTTGTATGTTTAAGCTCCTTTCCCTGAGATGCTTGAAAATGTAGGTATATTAGGATAGAAGGTATTTAGGAAGAAAATAATACCAGCTGCAAATACCAATGTTACTCAAGTGTGAAAATTAGACCACTGATGTACTGTTGGTATTACAAAGTTATATCTTATTGAGATAAATCCACATATCAATTTTCATGAGTCCAGATGAAAAAGGCAACATGATACTTAGAGTGTAAACAATGATTAGTAAAAAGTTCTAAAGTCACTCAAATGTGAACAACTAGTCACAGTAGCTTAGTTTCTGCTTATCAGTGTTATGCCCTTATAGATGCATCCACATAAAAATTTTCACAAGTACAAGATACTGAGGAAGAAACAAGCAAATGGCTGAAAAAACAAAACTCGGTTGAGCATAACAAAATTAAGATTCAGTGACATAATTTTGGTATGGCCATGTAAAACTCACTACGGCACATCAGCATACGAATTTTCATCAACAATGGTAAAAGAGAGCCCAATGAACAAGGGGTTTCATGAATGACTAGCTGCATATAAACAAGTAACCTAAATATGGAAATAAAGTCAAAATGACCTATGTTTGGTACAGTTGATCTGCTCTCCTTGACTTGCATCCACATAACCCTCTCCCTCAATAACTTGTGCACTACACAGTTCAAAACTTAGCACATAATAAGCAATGAGTTATTGAGGGACCGCCATAATAATATGAAATTATGCCAACCACACTGGATATCAAGAAAACAATGAACTGGTCTGTTTAATGGCTGAATAATTTTTTTTTAAATTGCATTGGGAATACTCGTCAATAAAGTACTTTTTCAGTTTTATGTTAAAATGACCTTTGTTTTTATGATATTCAACCGCTGATTGTCAACATTATTCCAACTGGTTTCAACAACCTTTGCATGTATGCTAAAACATCACGGCTTTATGTTGTTGTTGAGTAGTAGGTTCCTTGATCTGTTTTCTCCCTGCTATGCTCTCTTGACTCTTGCGGAATACAATGCAAGAAGGGAACTAGACTAGGTATTGAGTGAAATTCACATTTAAACAAGCTTCCTTTTATTTAAGGAAGAAGAAAAACAACAAAGCAATGGAACATTTAGTGCATGAAAAAGTCAACATTGTTGAAAATCAATTTCTTTTAGTGTTCTATAATATTTATGCCATGGTTTCACTGCAAGTTTAAACAATGATACTTCTCATCCATGAGGATATCTGTGAGTGCCAATTCATTAATTACAAATTAACTACAAACTTTGAAACTAGTATTTCATAATACTAAATCATACAATTGTGAAACAGAATTTTGTCATCAAGTATTCATTCAATTTGGTATCATGGTATTGTTAATCACTTTTGTGAATAAGTTAATTAAATGTCCTTTAATTATATTATATTTACCCAAAACAGTGTTTGATTGATCACTTGAAATAAGTTGACCTGACTCTATACCAGGGCCTTTAGGCTCCTACACATTTGCATGCCTTGTACTCCACCCCTTTTATCTGATACAAAATATGTAAATAACTTAGCAATAACTTAGCAATGCAAGGAGGTCAGCCTTTAGTTATGTGCAACAATACAACAAATATGCATATTAAGGTATCAAAACACAGTCAGCACTTAAATAGATTCTCACAGAAATCACTTCGGATATAGGTGTTATTGTAGACTGACATATTTCACATCTGAATACAACAGGGCATACTGTATGTATGTTTATTAAACTTAAACCAACTGAAAGATACAACTAAAACACATTTCACAATTGATAAAAACAACTTATTTAATTGATACTTATTAAAATGCAGCCTCAAGAAGACTTTATTAACAATTTCATTGATCAAAATTTTCCTGCATACTGTTATCTGTGTACCAAGAATGTTGTTTGGAAATAAATTTAAACAAAATACATGATCTCTCAATAAACATTGATAATATCATAATGATGATTCAAATTTCCAGGTCGAATCAACTGTTTCTGACGATAAAATGAGCAATATATCAAGGTTTCAGTTACCAATTTTGGGTGTTGTTTTCTTCATGTTCAACAAATAGGGGTCAAATTTTGGTACTTTCTAGTAAAAAAATGGGATCTATGACCCATCCTGCATTATACGTGGTTATCAGAATGAGAGTTATTGAGGAAGTGGTGTACTACTTGTATATGTACCTACTGTCAAGCAAGATATTGTTAACTGCACTGTTAATGTTTGACTGTCAAGTTGGCAGATTAGCTACTGACCTCTATCAATTATGACAGATGGAACAATACTGCCTTATTCACAATTTTCAACTCCTCCCTCAAAGAATCAAGGAAGATTTTGTCTTCTTTACTGCCCCATAACAGACCCAATTTTGATCAGATAGAGAAACAAAATTGCACCTTAGCATAGAATCCTGTAGCAGAGTTACAACAATCATGCAGTACATATAATCAAGCCAGTAAACAGAGTGTACAAATTAGGATATCAAAAAGCAATATTAAAACATACCTGATGATAATATGAATGATGTCAGCAGGAGAAAACAGCACATAAAATGTGACCTCATGCTTATCTAAAATATACAAAATATATATATATATATGCATTAATGAGAAGTATTTTTTAACTGTTAAATATAATTTTGCACTCCCTTTACTTTTTTTGTGAAACTAATCTGTTTGTATATTTTATATATAAATAAATAAATAAATATATATATATATATATATATATATATTTATATATATATATATATATAAATATATATATATAAATATATACATACATATATATATATATATATATATATATATATATATATATATATATATATATATATATATATATATATATATATATATGTATATATATATATATATATATATATATATATATATATATATATATATATATATATATATATATATATATATATATATATGATGCACATGTACAGAAAATAAGATTCACTTCAAAGGATTGCTACAGTAATGGGCAGCAAGAATTTGTATTTAAGTCCAGATCTTCCTATATTTTGTTTAAATGCCAAGCTGAATAATGAAAATATCAGCACAAGTTTCATACATGTCAAGTCAGGGATGTGATGAGATTATGATTTTTAATGTAGCTTTAACAATTTTTTAGTCATGTGATGTCTGCAGTGTGGCAGATTACAGTGATGTCTAGCACTGTGGCATCATGACGCAGACATGTAGCATGATGTCCCACCCAGTCACATTATCCTGACACCAAGCAGACCAGTCCTAACACTAACCTTTAATTGCTGTGTGCCAAGCAAAGCAGCTATTAGTACCATTTTTGTAAGTCTTTAGTATGACTTGACTGGGGATCAAACCCATGACCTCCGGCATCTGAGGCAGATGCTCTAACCACTAGGCCACCGGAGAGGTCCTCAAGTCAGGACAATTCCATTTAAACATACATGGTAACCAGGAAAGCAGGTGTTTTGAAAATGTATGCTGGGTACTTTGATTTCACCGAGATCATAATAAAATAGGAAGAAATTTAAAATTGCATCTATGGGTGAGTACCCAAATTAAAAGTCCCTTCTTGAGTCTTACATATGTTCAACTGGTAATAGCCCTTACATTGTGTCAGAGAAAATCTTTAAAAACCATATAAGAAGAAACAGCTATAATAATAATTTCAAGTACCCAGATCAATGCTGGAATAAATGTGGGCTGGTGTAAATGTTAATAAAAAATGAATATCCTGATCTGGGAATCAAAGCAGAAACAGCTATTATTTTAAAAGCACAACATTTCCAAATACCCAACTACAACATATTGGGGATGGTGAGGGGTGTTGTAAATAGTAACATAATATAACTAATACTTCAAAATAAAATCTTGATTTGGAAAAGTATTTGTAGTTTAATCCTATTGAAAAACAACAACTACCTGAAAAATAGACATCTGAAACAAGCTTTATCTCATACTTCTGACATGCCACATACTTTTTTTTTTATATCTCCACAACATGCTAATCTCCTCTAACTTAACAAGGGCCCTGAGTGGTAAGTGTTATAAAGCACTGACAGTTATGGATCAAAGCCATCTCACCTCTGTCTGTGTGAGTTTGAGTCCAGACTTGGCTAGCATGAGTAAGTGAGATAGCCTGCCAATAGCTTCTTGTGGGTCCGTGGTTCTTCCCGGGGTTTTCCAGGGTTCTTCCTCCACCATTATTACTATCCACCATGTAAAGTCTATCTTGTGCTAAAAAATGGCATTAAATCCTATAACAACAACAATCTAACAGTGCTTAGATATGGAAAAATTCAACATACATAATATGTCCATAATTCTATGCAAATGCATTATAATAATAAGTACTTGCACTGTGTTAGTTATGCCTGTCTTTTCTTTCCTTTTTCTTTCTCATGTTAAAACCTTATTAATGTGAAGACCAAAGTAATTTAATAGTATTTAGCATAATCTTTATATTCATGTCAGGAATAAGGCATGCAAATATTAAAAACTAATAGTAATTCTGAACAGAAAATGACTTATTTTGCATAATTATGAGAAAAAATTGACAATAACCATGCAAAATATTACAAAATTATAAGAAAAAATTCTAATTTATAGAGGGGCAGAAAGAAATTGTTTCTTTTATATTGATGTTAGAGTCCTTGGTGACCCAATTAGTTTATCTGGAAATTGACAAGTTATAAATCTTATATATTGAATTGAGAGATGCTATTTAATGATTTGAATAGACATTGGCAACAAAACTGATTTACTTACTACTGTGTCATCATTGCCAGGGAATATCAAAAGTGGACAACTGCAAGGTTTTACAGATTAGATTTTGCTGTCTGATTACTGGCATTATAAGGATAACCAGAAAAATCTTCTGGACATCCAGTTTTTCAAAGACCAACATGGAGTACTTTCATTGTTCTGCCTCTGATGATTCACACCAAGTATGATGATAATCCATCACTAGGTTTAGTACATATGTACGTGCAAACAGAAAATCAAAACCTTCTAAAACTGTTGATACCACCAGAAGAAATGAGACTGCTATGGTTCCATTCTACAGCTATTAATTACTTCTGAAAGCACAACAGGTATAACGGGAAGTTGTCTTTTGCAATATATACAATGGAGAGAATATTGGCATACCTCTATGTACTGTGACTGAATTTATGTGGTATTAGAGAAACAACATGCTGCTTAAAGCAGTCAAATAAATTAGAATGGCAATTCTGATGTGCTCAAGAAATGAGCTTGAACAAATTCAAAGTACACTAACATAGACAGTTATGTAAAAATAAAAAATTAATTTGCCTGACCAGACAATACTAACTTTTGAAAGTGCAGTCAATAAAACATAAAATGTCAAAAATCTAAAGAAAAAGTTATCAGTTAGTTTGTTCTGATTAACTCTTAAGTCCAGAACATGAAATTTATCTTGCAAAGTTAACAATTTTTGAAGTTTTTGAGAGGTATACATCTGAAGTAACACAGTGTTGTATATTCAATATTACCCATTATTACACAGATCAATCAAACAATTCAAACTTATTTCAACAAAAACTAAGATATACAAGGTCTTTTTTTAGAAAGCCATGAGAAAAACTTGGGAAATTCTTTTTCTTCAAACATCAAACCCTATGCAAAATATGAAGGTACAAACTGGACTCTGTGTCTTGCTTACCACCAACATATTTGGGCTCAGCAAAAATTGATATAGTAAGTCACCGGAGATATTTTAAGTTTGGAGATGGGGCTTATTTTGCAACAAATGTCATATTTGCTAATTCTGAGAGTCCCAATTCTCAAAACAATCATAAAGTATTCACTCAAAAACTTTCACTTACTACTCATTGAAAACTACAGGTAATACCTGGATAAATAGAATAGTTGATAAAAATATTAAAAACACAGTGCATTATTAGAGGCAACTGAAATCACAAAACACCCAGCCAGTATGAGTTTGAGGCATTACAATAACTTATCTAATAGAAATTGTTGTAAATATGAACTTAAACCTTTAGAAAATTGGCCTAGATTTTTTAGAGTCAGTGATCCACTGCAAATTCTAAAGATGGCTGTACATTCTTGGAATGATGACTTTCACACACTAGCTCAGGTCATTACTTCTTCCATTACACCATTTGCAAATCTTTTCATATGCACACACCTAAATGAAAGTGAAAGAGACATTATGTGTGCACTTGTTTCAAATTCATTATTAGTGATTTAATTTCTCATTACATGTGAATGTGTAACAATAACAACATAAATCGGCACATTTCAAATGTCTCCTTTTCACTGAAGAATAAGCAGAAGACAAACCTTGACCATGAATCTGACAATGTTTTACAGGGGTATCTTAAACAGACTTTTACTCCAGAAACAAAAGTGTATGACAGATGGAAGGATAGACATGTGGAAAAAATTCCCTAAAACTGATAACTTCTCAACAGCAAAGGTACATCATGATTACATCTTATATTATAGATAGATGGATAAACAAGTTAAAAATATTCAAACTGAATTCTGACAATGAAGTGCACATCAAAAATAAATAAGAATTATACCAAATAAATGTGTTTTGACATTTTATATGACTGCTGTCAAATAATCAATGCATTGTGCAGTGAAAACTGTAAAATTATTGAAGAAATTTCAAGGTACCCAGCAGCTGAAAAACATGGCAAAAATTAGATGACAGGAGACAAGATGGTCGCATATATCATGATTAGAGACTAAGAAAGAACAAGAAATGCCAGAAAAGTGAACACAAATAGTTGAACTATAACCCAGGAGAGGGTGTGATGTTGTACATCTTTTTATTGAATATTCAGAAAAATATTAAAGTAAACAAGTGTTATGTGACAAGGGCTCGTACTCAGTAACAAAGAAAGAGTGAAAGCCAAAAGGCTTTGTAAATTTTAACAAAACAATTTATTTCCATACAAATTTTTAAATAGGACTTACAGTTTGTAAATATAATCCAAATATGATTCTAAGAATAAAAGCACATGTCCTATCACTAAACAGTCTTATAAGAATCCGGTTTCGAGTCCTGATAATGTATTAATATGGAGGGCAACGATGTCAGATGTAGTCCAACATTTAAATAACAATAATTCCTCACTTGAATCACAGTCTTTATTTCCAAATAATTCCAGAATTAATTTCCTTGAATATCTTTCAGAATTTTTTTATAAGTCAATTAATGTTGAGTGTCCAGGAAAATAAATTATTGAACCCAAAAATCAGACAAAGAATAAAATATTCTGGCAACAAATTTAAAATAAATACATAGATATGCCTTGGTCCTTCATGGTTTTGATTGAATCTGCCTAAACAAATATTAAGAATGTGTATTTACACTCAAAAACATCACTTCAAATCTTGTAAGATTGGTTATGTTGTCTGATAGTACGCTAGTTTTTTCACATCATCCAAAGACTGACTTAACAACCAGTCACAAAATTAGGTTGTTTGCAAACAATTATCACGAAGAGAAAGTATGTCTCTGATGCTGACCAATCATTTTAACTTCCCATTTACTTTTTACCAAGGTAAGTTGAACTAAATGCCAATCCTCACGAATTACTATTTCGTCTTGAATAAACAAATTTTGTGCTAAAATTATATCTCACTACTAAGATAGAATCCCGAATCTGAGAAAAATATACATAGCAAATAAATACAAGAAAAACAAAAATGAAATAAAAAGAATTTTAGACCTTACACAAAAGCAATTTAATCACATATTCATAACAAGTACTTCAATCAGGAGTCTTGCTAGAAAAATACAGCTGTTTTGAGTTGATGTTGATGAATAAAAAATGCTGAATTAGACACAGAACCTGATGTCATTTTGACTTTAGCAGTATTAATGGAATTTGGACAGAATGTGTAAACATTTCATTTTGGTGATGCTTACATGTATAATATCTACTGGTATCAAATGACAATAACTGTCCTATTTACTAACGCAAAATGTGATACAAATCTACAAACTAATTCATAGGAGATCATCAGAATATCTGATCATGAAATGGAAATAAAAGAAACTTGTGACAATTGTCCAAAATATTTGTATTCCATTTTTAGCAATGACCAAACCTATGCATATTTTATATTGACCTGAGAGTACTCCATTACAGTTTATATTACTGACATAATCAATGTGTCCAAACTGTCATGTTATATAAACAGTAGCCATTTACCTACAAGTCTATAAATTATGCAACATCACATATCACATCTGTAAATGGTTGAATCTTTAACTTGCCATCTTCCTTTAGATAAGTCAACCATCAGAATCAACTGTCACATACATACTCTTGACAGTCCAGTGAGAACATGCTATAATACAGGCATTCAGTTTGTCAAGCTAAGATCTAAAATACCAATGCTGTTGTTGCTGTTCTTGTAAGGTTTAATGCCATGTTTCAGCACAAGATAGGCTATACATGGCAGCCAGTATCAATGGTAGAGGAAGAATCTTGGAAAAGCCCCATAAAGAACCAACAAGAAGCTTAACTGGCAAGCTTTCTCAAATACCCACATTGGACGAACCCAAGAATCAAACCCATGCAGACAGGGGTGAGATGGCAATGATTCATAATGGTGAGTGCTCTAGACCACTCTGCCTCTTGGGACCCACAAGAAACAACACACACACACGCACACACACACACACACACACACACACACACACATACACACATACATACATACATACATACATACATACATACATACATACATACATACATACATATATATATATATACACACACACACACAAACACATCTGGTTGTGTTGCAAAAAAATAATCATTTGCAAGACAATTTCTTTGAGGCTATATCCTGCAGGGTCGACTGATCATCATTGAATCAGATTGTAAATGAGTTACTGACACCTGTTTGTTTGAATGGCCACTTACACATAACATTCAGTGAGAACTTAATCTAAAAATATTTGTCACTGGAAAATTTGTACATTAGACCTCGATTTTTTTTTTACTTTGCTTTCATTAGAAAATAAAATTTGGTAACCTCTTAACCTTAACGTGACTGCAATGATATCCAAATAATTGCTGGGAAAAGATATATGTGTCATGAACTCATTATATAGTTTGCTCTTTTCTGACAATGTTAATTTTTTAATGTTTAATGAGTAAATTGTTCAACAATTAATGGGGTATACAAACAAGCCACACTTTGTGACTATTATGTATGAAGTTTATTAGTCAGCATGCACCTAATTTGGACCATAACACTTATTTCACTCCAACACCTACACTGCAACATTGCAAGGCTGGTATCAACTGTTACGACGGGCACACCACAGAAGTTTAAAATTTGGGGGTGGGGTCAATTATATAAAAAAAACTATACTTACTTGCATTAAAAGGAACATGTCCTTACAGTGGTATCTTTATCTCTCCGCACAACCACTTATAATGGCTCAAATTTGTGTCAATATCGTTTCCGCGGATCGGTGGCGGGACATGCCAGAAGGATTTCCATGGTAAAGTGTGGTGAGTGTTCATATGATACGAGTTACACTAACGACAAGGGTTACGTACCAAATTATAGCACTAATATTCTGGTACCACCACCATCTTCGTGTACGCTACGACATCGAAGCTTACCTGAATACGCCTAATGTCAAAATGTGAAGGGTATACTACTACCTCAAGGTTAAAACGCCGAAATACACTAAAAAAGCGAAATACACATAATTATACCACCATATTCATGATGATGTCTGGATTACGCTTTATATATTTTTCAATATTAATAAACAATAATAAAAAAGCGTTATATCTTTTTTATGTAAGTAACGTCGTAATTGCCAAAAATAGACTTACCTAACATAAATAGGCCATCTAATCAGGCCGTATCCGGACCAAAGCAATGCTAACTGGCTTCGGATTCCCAAAGCACTGGACCCGTTTTAAAAAAAAGACAAGATAAAAAAGTGCGCTTAAGATTTCCTTAAGTTTTAATGTTCGACATTGATGCGAAATTACGGGTATTGAACTCCTGAGTATACGTACGATTTTTCCTAAGTTTACCCTACAATTTTAAATAACTTTACAGCATGTATCAAGCCGACAGTTTCAGTCTGGGGTGGGGTGGGGTGGGGGTGGGGGCGGAATAAGTATGAACGTGGAGAGCGAGTCACCAATACATTCCAGTATATGCTGTAGAGAAGATATAACAAATAAATTATTTAAGTTAAGCTAACATATTTATAAAAGTTCTTTTTATAAGACAAAAGTTGTAACTATAAATGTGTATGATACATTGTACATTGTTAATTAGCCCGAAAATAAACAAGCTAGACATTAAATCATCATTGAAATCATGGGCCGCCGGTAGGATAAGTCGGAAAGGGGGGGGGCACGTGACCCCTCATCATGCTATATATATATATATATATATATATATATATATATATATATATATATATATATATATATATATATATATATATCGACAAGTTTAATCATGAAAATGAAGCTGAAAATATGTCAATATTCTGTTCAATACGCAGAATAAATATTAGCTTTATTTTCTGACTGCTTCTTTTACTAACCCCGACTAAAATTCTGACAGACCCAGACCCCTGCATAAAGTCCTGACCCCCTCCCCAATCCCTTAAAAAAAATTCTGCGGAAGTCCATGACTGAAATACTGTTAAAAATAACGGCAACATGGTACCCTTTGTATACGCGGTATGTCAGGGGCGTGAAGTGCTTATATTCAGAGTGGTATTCCGCCAGCAGCAGAGAGGGTGAACCCTACAAAGTTGAAGAGACCTTATTTTTGAGAAAAGAAAAAAAAAAATTTTGCCTTACCACTTTCTCTAATTGGGCGGATTTTTTTTTGTTGTTGTTGTTGACCTTTTCACGTACTGGTCTCACGCGTTGGTCGTTCACATTCTCTGCTGGCAAGAATTAAATATCAAGGACCAAAGATTTTATCTAAACCTACACGATACCTTTATCTTGGATCATGTAAGTTTAACATTATAAATCCAAATGGAATAGCTTGTGCTTTAGAACATAAAATTTTAAATATACTCATATCCACGTCCCCTGAGCTCCAAGTATAATAATATTTTGCAAAGTATAATTATCTACGCCATGAAACACAACCAACAAATTACAGTTATTTCTGATCACCTTAGGTATCTGCGTGTATCTATGAGTAACATAAATCACGTCAGTATTTTTATGTCTACCTCGAGAAAATATTCTAGCTGGATTGGATTGTTTGTCCAGCATCACATCATCGTACACTACGACGTTATTAATGAATCCATCTAAGTCATCTACGGATGAAGCTTCATCAATATCGGTAATAAAATCAATGATATCATTTTTGTCTTCATCCAGTAATTTCGCATTTTGATTACAATCTTAAAGTACTTCGTAACATCGCTGATCATCTACAAATGGCGCTACTAAATATAACTTATAACACTTGAGCCATCGCATTATCAGATTAAGCAATATTTGTGTCTTACCAGACCCAGAGGGGCCTATTATAATCATTCTGATAGAATTTGGTAATGCTGGATGGTGCTTTACTGGTTCTTGTTTTCGTGTCGCTGAAAAGTCAATTATATCCATATAATAATTATATGAGTTTATATTGTGTTCGATGTAGAGAAACAAACCCCAACACTAGATTGACAACGATAACAACAAAAAAAAAGAGACGCGCACCTAAAGGCAAGTGTGTGAAATGTGGTACAAGCAAATATAAATTTATTTCCGCGACGCAAATGGCGAGTAATGGTGATATTGAGCGTCATTAGGGAAATTTCCAGGAGTTCCATGCGCAAAATACTCCGGTGAAAAACAACTTTAGGGATAAAATTATTGTTGTCCGGGAACTCGTCTCGATATCTGACTCGATAACAAAGATCAATCAAAACCTGGAGAGATTCCAGTTAATAGGATTGATCAAGCGTGTTAAATTCATGATGTCGAGTATAAAAATCCAGATTTTCAAAAGCGGCATCTCGTAGATGTAAAGCTGATTCACGCGTTAAATTCTATACATTATAAATCTCTCAGTGAATCTCTCGCTAGCTTTCTAGTAAAATCTGCCATGAAAGGTAAAATAATGCTAGGGGATGGTAATTAATGAACTGATTATTATAATGGAATATGTTTATTATTCCCCGAGAGGATATTGGAGAGGTAAAGCAGCGATTAGGAAACTTGCTGCCTCAGCAAAAGTTTCACGTGATGTTGCTGCAGTGGGGTTAGCACGACAAGCAATATGGCAAATCTTTCTAAATCCACCTAAAAATTTCAATACGCACATTTCAATATCAGTGTTCCTAATGAAGTTCATCAAGTGGATATCATGTTTTTACCACACGATACCATCAAAATTGACAGACGTCAACACACATATAGATACGCGTTAACTGTCGTTGACGTTGCTAGTAGATATAAAGAAGCAGAGCAGCTATCAACAAAAATAGCATCTGAAGTTGCATCTGCGCTTGAACGAATTTATCAGCGAGGTGATCTACGATGGTCAAAACTATTACAAGCTGATCCTGGCAAACTATTTCTTGGTACAGTATCATCATTGATGGACAAGCACAACGTTAAAATCAGACGAGGACACACGGAAATTCATCGTGACCAGGCAATCGTTAAACGATTTAATCGAACTGAGCGGTTATTCAGGTATCAATATGTAAAGGAAATATCTGCTAACTTTAAGACAAAGGATAGATCTTGTGAATGGGTTGCGAGTTTACCAAGTGTGATAGCTGCGCTGAATAATGAAATTACTCGTGCAACTTCTATGAACCGTCTGATGCGATCACAAAAATATATATGCCAATAAAACGTGAATCTTTTTCTTAACCAGTACTAGGCAATGTTACAGTTAGACATTTATATGAACCTGGCGAACTCGAAGGAGGCAGAGAAAGAACAACTGATCCCATTTGGAGTGTGACCACTCACAAAATATTCAGCGTGGTTAGATCCACAAGAAGACCTGCAATTTACAGTCTAGATTCTACAGCCCCTCAGCGTGGATTTGTACGCGAACAATTACAAATAATTCCTGCGGATACGAAATTACCACCAAGCACACTTTTATAAACTCGCAGACCCCCGAATTCTGTTACACTCCAAACAGGTCAGCATCACATTTTCACGTATGTGACCTAGACTACTAGTAATTCAATCAACGGTAAATTGTCTCGGTTTATTGCTCGAATAGTGCCACTAGATTACTGCGTTACAATTAGCACAATGATTATTTTGTTTTTGTTATAACATCATAATAAATTCCGCATCTATGTCAAAATGCCGATTATTTATTTTATCACACTGCTTATAGCTGACAAATTTTTTATTGATATCGATTTTGTTAGTGATTTTATCGGTTATTACGCAATCAATGATAATCCGCTTCAGTTGAACTCGAGACACTGCGAGATAAACAAAATTTGACCACTCAATACGATCATCGACAATCCAAATGCTAGTATCTGCGATAGTTAATCCTTGCGACGAGTGAATCTCTATAGCATATCCTAACGTCAATGACGATTTTTCATGTTTATTGCGCTCCCAACAACATCAACAGTGCCTAAAACAATATAATTTAAAACAATATTTTGTATTCGGACACCTTCAGTGTCTCCACCAGGAATCTCAATATCAACATCTTGTTGTCTACAATCCCCACGGCAATAACAGAGCGGTACAGGTAATGTTGGAAATTTTTCCTTATATAAAGTAAATAATTTCTTTTGTAGTTCATCACGATCTTTTTTTTTTTACTCGCAACTATCAAATCAACAGGTTTTCATAAGGTTCGAAAATCATTCATGGACATTTCAGGAATTACCTCACGCACTACTTCACACTGTATTTTATCAGGCTGCAGTCGTATTAATCTTTCAAACTCTTTCAGCGACTCATCAATATCTCTATGGTCATCAGATATTTCTTCGTAATAATCTACAAATGTTTTCAACCACTCATGAGGAGACTATCCAGTAAAGGATGGCGGTTGACCATGATCACCACACATAATCACAGCAGTATTCTTTAAGAACATCCAATCAAGAAATATTTTAGTACCTCCAGCGAAACTGTAAATATCTCGTCCCATATAATATACATGTATATATATTTTTCACTCATTCACTCAGGAGTCCATGCATCTCCGCACCACCTAAAGAAACTAGTATATGTGCATGATTTTACCCCTCGTTGCTTTATTTCCCTGGCGAGTTTGTGCGTCGGTATTAAAACAATCAAATTCAAGCTCATGAATAATTCAATCGCGCTTGTTGTTTTACCTGAACCTCCATACCCATTAAGATAAACAGTCTTATGTCTAGCCACTGGATCATACATGGACGGTGCAGATGATTTTGAAACTTGATTGTTTTGTAGGTATGTGTCCTCAATTACAACATCGGCAAATTCACAATAACTAAGATATTTTCTTGTTCGATCCTCCACGTTCCCCATTCACTATTACCGAGTAGCGAATTTCATAAATCTTTATATTTTTATGTATATAAATAAATCCGTAGCAACTCTGACAGTGTAACGAGGAAATCTGTTTATCATCCATACTAGATTTATCGAACCGTACGCTAGCATCGATGATATTAAATGACTAAACTATGGTGACTCGCCATCAGTATAGCTCACAATGGTACCTAGTTTTGTTTCATCTGATAAATAAGCATTACATCAGCTTATAAATGTGTTTTCCTCCATCGTATCAGCGATTATAAAATCGAGTTCAGCATCGTCCATAATCAATCTTGTACACTCTCGTTTATGATCATGTCATCCTTATGTCATCCGATCATTTTTCTACTAAGAGCCTTTGCAAATTTTCATCGTGCTCGTACCTGCATTTACCTATTTCATTATCTTCGTCAAGACAAGGAAATTCTTTCCTGGCATCATCGATATTAAATCTTTCCGATTCTGGTAACCAAACTTGTTTCTGCACGCGATATGATATAATTGCTTCAGTTACTTTCAACGATATTAAAATTTCAGCATCAAGCATATATCGCTATAATACTATTGGACCCCAACATTTTTCTGAAAAATGTCTTCCAAACCACGCATAAACAAACATATTCGGATGGACTCTATGCGGGAGAATCAGGTTAAGTCAAAATCTGGTAAGGGTCCGTTTACCGCAACCTTGGTCAAGTCATGTGTAGGATGTCAAAATCTCTTAAATTATTTAGAACAATCTCCATATCCTAGCAAACTGCCAGGATAGCACGCCACCATATCATCTGAGATAACGACGTTGTAAACGTATCTTGTATTCCATAATCCACCGTGCCCGTATTCCAAACATCTCCTGACGACATCTTCCAGAAATTCCGATCGTGTCGGTTTCCATGATTTTTGCTCCTGAGCGAAATGAGCAGCAACCAATGGTACGGTAAAACAATTACAATTGTCTAACTTTGACATATTCAGAAGTATATTTCAACGCAAAGTGTTCCATTTTCCATGAAGAGATTATGTACGATATATATATATATATATATATATATATATATATATATATATATATATATATATATATATATATATATATATATATATATATATATATATATATATATATATATATATATATATATATATATATATCGCCGTTAGATCGTACAAACTGATCGTAATTATCACATTCTGAACTCTGAAACAGCCACACAAAAAATTTTTCACTTTTATTGATATCAGCAATAGCATCAAATATATCACCGTGGTAAAAATTAACCTTTTTCTCTCGTGCAATGATAGTAACTGTATTAACGAATTTGTTAGAAGTCCACCAACTGTTGAAAAAATCTCGCTGATATTATCAAAAGACTCAAACGAGTCTGATTAAATTTCCTCACCAGCAGATTAGAACTATTGTGTATACAGTTGCATATGAGTCTAGCATATGGACTCCAGAAAATAAAACTATCAAACACACCGCGGAAGTCGCTGGTGTGTATAGGCTGTCCGTACTTATTGGTGCAGATTTTAGAATAATTACTACATCTTCCATCAACTGATACTTTTTCTAGAACTGTATCTCTAATGTTAGGTAAAGATTTTGAGGAAACATTTACGCTGGAATCGTCTGATAAATATATGGCCTTAGCTAATCACTGGTGGTGCCTGGAATTTGTGACCAAACTCACCAATTAATTACTTAACGTCATAGTATAATGAATGAAACTTCAATTGATGTTTAACGTCATAGATGTAACCAAGTATGTGAATGCCTGACCAAATTAAAAAAAATATTGACAATTCTACAGTAAAAGTAAAAAAAAAATATCGCAGACGTATGGTTGTCATTGACATAGTTGTATATTCAGTTTCTGCTATTGTTGCTGGATCCGGATTATTTTTATCAACAATAATTTTTATCGACAGCTCCAGCAATAGTAACGATTATTGTTTCAACTTCAACGACTATTGCAGGTATTCTCAATATTATTGCTAAAACGATATATATTTTCACAAATGATAAATTACGTTAGTAGATAATAAAATTACTCGCAAAAGCTGCAGCCTATTCTAAACTAACATCATGTGTTTCATTTAATCTTAGTGATGGTAAAATATCCGACGAGGAATTTGCAACAATAATGAAAACCTACGTTGAAGCATTCATAATCAATACTGACGATAGCAAAAATTGAGAATAAATTGCCAACGTGATTGCAATCGTTTCATTGTTTCTTGCCGATCTTGTGATTGTTGTTGTAGCTTTTGCTGTAGTCATTGTGAACTTTGTGATGATGATGATTCAAATTTGTGTGGTAATGGTGGTAGTACTCGTAGTGATCGTTGTTGTTTTTCTGGCGGTAATTGCATGAAGGAAATATAACTATCAGTTGCATGAATATATTCAATATATCTTGGATCTCTGTTTAGAGTATGATCAACGCCATAATGTATGTGAAATATCCATTTGTACCAAGTATCACGATTTATATTTTTATCATCACATTCAGATTTTAAAAACCGTCTTCGATCATTAAAACATTTTACAGCAATCGCAACTAAATCTCCTAAACATTTAGTATTTTTAATATCAACAACATCTTCGATAAATTTGTCATTTAAGTTAGGTGATATAAAGGAACGTCAAGCGGAACAGGAAGAAAAAGGTAACTTAAATTTCAGCACGAGCTTGGTCTGCATCCTCAGGTATTTCCGGGACTGGCATCACAGCAGCTATGTTTTTCTGGAAGTTCTTCAAAACTCTTTTTTGTTTTCTTGGTTCTTTCTGCTATTTTTCTAGTGCCTTCAGCTGTTTCCTCTAACACAGGTTGAATACCTTTATTGGTCTCCGTGATAGGTTTAAATAACTGTTTTGTGTCCTCTTTAAATACAACTTGAGATGCCTGACTTGATTGCAGTTGTTTAAAACGGAATCTCGAACAGGTAGATATATTTTTAATTGCCTCTTGTCGTTCTCCAGCTAATCTAGCTGAATGAGGTTCTCCAATACTCATTGATAACATTTATACTGGTTATTTAATTCATAGCAGCAGGGAATGTGAACGACCAACGCGTGTGACCAGCGCGTGAAAATAAAAAGATAGAAAAAAATTTGGCCAATTAGAGAAGTTTTTATTGCTAAGCCAAAACCTTTTTTCAGCCTTGGTAGGAACCTTCTGATTTCAATATTAAGGCCTCTACAACTTTGTAGGGTTCACCCTCTCTGCTGCTCCACAAGATGTGATATAGAATATATTTATGCCCGTAAAGCGATGATTCAAGATGCTGAAAATTCTAAACCATTGCACTAAGGTCTGTTCCATAGCATCAGTTTATCACGCATAACTTTGTTTTTCTGCGATGTTACTTGTGACGACGTCAACATTTCACCTCCATGCGGTCATAACAGCTGTCCGTTCATGATTCTTTGAGTTTAACGCCATTTTCAGCGCATGATAAGAAATAAATTCTCGATCAGAATTACTGGTGGGAGATAAACCCGGTAAATCCCTGGAACAATTCACTGAAGCACTGGAAGCTACTGGCTAGCTTTCTTACATCCCTATTGTTGTCCGAACTCGAACCCAAGCGGACAAACGTGACAAGGTAAATATAAGTAAGGGCGAGCGCTTCAGAACACTCGGCCATCTGGGCCCCCCCTCTGCCTTTTAATAAATCAAATATTTTTTTAAAGAGGCAGCTAAATTGTTGAAGAATATTTAAACTGACTATTGTGTGTGTGTAAATATCTTGACATTATATACAACATCTGTACAGCATTTAGAGTCAATTAAATTTTGCATACATTTCCTCTACACACAACTATTCTTTAGTAAGACAAATATAATAATCCCACTCATTTATTTTGATTACATGGTGAGAATTAATAAACTATTCCCACATTTTTATGCTTTTATTTCCATTAACATTGCATATTTGTACAATGATTACTCAGATGTACAAATATTGTGGTGGCCCCAAGTGTCCGAGTAGTCTAAAGTGCTCACCGTACCGGATCAGTGCCATCTCACTTGTCTGAGTGGATTCGAGTCTCAGTCTGGGGGTATGTGAGAAAGCCTGCCAGTAGCTTCTCGAGGGTTAGTGGTTCTTTCCGGGGTTTTCCAGGGTTCTTACTCCACCATTAATACTAGGCACCATGTATAACCTGTCTTGTGCTGAAAAATGCTTAAACATAACAACAACAACAACAACAACAATTCTTCGTTCAGATTTGACCGCATATATTCCATAATCTTATGTCCAATACTGCTTATATAAGGTTGTTTTAATACGTACTTAGTGCTCATCTACGACAATTGCTTTAGTGTGGGAAACATGAAATTACTTACCGTATACTTCGATATCCATGTATTCAAGTAGCGGTTTAGTAGAAAGAAGTATATCAGTAAAGAAAATACTCATTGAAGGGTGTATTCAATTAGTTTGCGCGTTTGACCTACTCTGCACAGAATGAGGTAGTGTTACAATCTTATGTGGTTGAATTGTGGGGCACGTTGCTATCAATCAAAGGGACATCTAGATTAAATATTTGTTGTTGTTGTCGTTGTTGTTGTTGTAGGGTTTAACGCCATTTTTTCAGCACAAGATAGGCTATACATGGCGGCCAGTATCAATGGTGGAGGAAGAACCCTGGAAAACCCAGGGTAGAACCACCGACCCACGAGAAGCTACTGGCAGGCGTTCTCACTTACCCACATTAGCCGAGTCTGGATTCAAACTCACGCAGACAGAGGTGAGATGGCAATGATCCTTAACGGTCAGCGCTTTAAACCACTCGGCCACTCGGGGTCTCATATTAAATATTTAACAGGATATATGTTGTTGTTGTTGTTGTTGGGCTTAACGCCATTTTTCAGCACACGATAGACTATTCATGGCGGTCAGTATTAATGGTGGAGGAAGAAACCGGGAAATCACCGGAAAGAACCACCGACCCACGAGAAGCTACTGGCAAGCTTTCTCACATATCTACATTAGCCGAATCCTAGACTCGAACCCACGCAGACAGAGGTGAGATGGCAGTGATCTGTAACGGACAGCGCTTTAGACCACTCAGCCACTCGGGGCCCCAACAGGATATATCAGAAAGAGCTTAATTTAATGTTTGGAAAGGGATTGAAGTGAATTGAAATAATTAATAAACAACGATTTTTAAAGTGAAATAAATAATATTAAAATATTTTAAAATTTGTACGTGATTGTGGTGAGTGTCATTGTACATTATTTTAATAATGCATACTGAGTATCTTATCAATTAGTAGTGGATGTTTGTCCCGGTATGGATAGTTGGTTAATTATTACTGTGGGGTCAGTGGGTCCTTGAATGTTAATTATTAATGCGGTTTATACCTGGATTAAAAGTTTTTGGATGGGCTGGTGGAGGTGGAGTTGGAGCTTATGTAATGATGAATTTGAGTGGCTGTTAGATTCGGTAGATTTTGATCTTTTTCCTTGCCTTAATTGTATATAATATGTCAAAATGCTAGGGATTGAAATGGTTTAATTGTTCAGTGTGACTGGCGGAGTATGTGTGTGGGTAAACGTCAGTGGATTTAAATGTTTAATATATTGATAATGATATACGGTCATTTATGTTAAACTATATTGTCGTTAGAAACCATGTTTTAATGTTTTGATTAAACGGCGTTTAAACTAGAGTTAGGTTGAGTATCAAATTAATTTAATACAAATAGTGGGTTGTCAGTAATAAAATGAATTATTTACCTTGAGCTTTGTGTGTGGTGTGGTCTGTCCAGTCCATGGTCAGAATTCATTTGTTCCTTTGTTCAGTAGAGTGATCCCCTGCACTTGCAGCCTTATGCTTGCAGTGTTGATTGCTGTTTATAGTCCTGGAATCTCAGTTTCGGTTATATCCTTGAATAAATCCCGTGTGTATATGCTTTTCATCTGTTTTGTTGTTTTACGTGTGTTCCTTGAAGTTCAAATCCAATGTAATTTTGTTGATATCGGCAGAAGCGTGATCACGTCCGTCGCAAAGAATCGACAATTTGTATTCCCTCAATTATATGCTTTGCGTTATTCCAAGATACTATCGCCGTTAGAATGAAAATGGCATCCAAGGTAAAAAGAGACAAACAAACATCAAAACTTAAAATAGATCCGAAACCAACGAAATTATCATTTTTAAACCAACCGTCGAAAACAGTATTACTATCGAACCAGTGGAGCCTACATCTTCTTAAGATGAGGTAACGGTTACATATAATATAAAACTTACTTTTGTGCAACAATGGTTGAAAACATAAAGCTGGCTACGTTTTTGAAAAGAAGTTAAGTCGCGTGAAGAATGTGACAGTGAATACGCCTTTATGTTTGACAATATAGGTAAAGAGGCTAAAATAAACATCGATGACGAAATGTGCAAAAACAAAAGCCCACTAACTTTCATAACAGAACACTGGGAAGGCATGCTGGTTTGCCAGAAAACAAACTGTTGATTGATCTCAAAATACTATCAAAATTTGTGAATGGCGTTTAGTTCAAGTCTCAACATATCTTGATTCAGAGATCACTTGCACTGATTATTCAGATACACTCGGAAATGAACAAAATTATAAAACCTAAAAATTGTTTACTTCATGTATTCTTATAAATAACCACAAATACATCTATGGGTGTTTCTGCCGTTGTAAATATCAGTATATTTTCCCACCCAACAGTCAGTCAAAGATTTGAACTTGCCACCCAGCTATTGAATCATGTTCTTTGATGTACCCTTATAATGACAACATGTATATCAAGGGGGCTTTCAGCCACTAAATTCTGTAATTCACAGTCACTTGATTCCGGGGAAAAATGAATGTGTACACTTACCAATATCAGCACAGCTAACTGATCAACACAGTTTCTCACTAAGCAGGTGGCTGAAGCAGGACTGGTAAGTCTTTGAATTTTGCCGCCCACCTATATGTACGGAGGACTCCCGCCTAAGTGATTTTCTGCGTCCCAGATACAAAATGGCGTCCAAATACGCGAGATTAAATGTTTCAGAGACCTCTGGAAGGTTCACAACATCAGGCTAGTTTTAATGCAGTTTTACAAACAAGACAGCATCGAATGTACTACTTAAGTATCACATTGGCTGAGTGTAAAAGACATCAATTTTTAAAATACAATTCACGTCTTTATTTAATACAGAACTTAACAGCTAAAAAATGTATGCCATTGGCATTTTGAAGAATTCCACCGTTCATTATGACTTGGCTACTACCTGGTCAGCGGTACTGGAGAGCCAACAAAACGTTGCTGAGGATAATCTTATACGTGACCTACAAAATCAGTCATTTGTGACAGCAACGGCAGACGGAACTACTGATATAGCCATAAATAAACGCATTGTCATATGCTAAGATTATGTCTGATATAAAACCATCAACAAGATTTTTAACAATATAAAATGTTTGGATGATTCTGGCAAAGGAATTGCCTTATTGGCTTTAGTCGTATTATATAACTATTATATCTGTTGTGTATTTCGACAATATAATTATTTTTTAAAATGAGCAGCAGGGGCAGCAGCAGGGGGGGGGGCGAACCCTACAAAATTTTGCGACAAAATCGATTAAAGCCTCAGAATGCCAAATGGAGCCTTCCTACGAAATCTCATATTTTAACCAAAAAAAAATAAAGACCCCATTTTACAAATGGAGCCTTAGCGATTTTGTCGTAAATAATTGTCATAACCACCCTCAAAATTGCGGCCATCTACGTCGCAAATATGTTGTCATATCGCCCTCCCCCTGCTGCTGATTAATACAAATTATTTAACCAAATATTTGATCAAGTCCAATACGATATCGTGACCGAGGGTCGTGTAAATTTATTGTTATAAATCCATATGGGACTGACTGAGCATGACTAAAGTAATTTTAAATCCATTGAAGTCCATATCGGAACACCATGTCTGCCAAATATTTCGTAGCGTATGTGTATCAACACCGTTGAATACAGCAAGAATATTGCAGTTATCGCGAATCACTTTTGGAATTTGAGTGTATCGTTGAGTGACATATATCACGTCAATGTTTTTATGCCTACCTCGTGAAAATATTCTAGTTGGATTTTTTTGATTATCTAACATCATATCATCGTACACTACAAGATTGTTTATGTCTCCATCGAGATCTTCTACTGATGGTGCATCATTAATATCAGTAATAAATTCAATGACATTTTCACCTTTAATTTCTGATGCATTCTCGTTGAAGTCTTTTAACACTTTGTAGCATCTCTGATCATCTACGCTAGGTGCCACTAAATACAACTTTTCCCATTTCATAAATCGCATTATCAAATTAAGCAGCAATTGTGTTTTGCCTGATCCAGATGGTCCGATTATAATCGCGCAGACAGAATTCGGAAGCGCTGCGTGGTGGTGTTTCACCGGTTCTCTTTTTTTAGTCGCTGAAAAATCAATTATATTCATAACGCTATATATAAATTATGGATTTATATTGTGTTAAATGTAAACAGCGTACTGATACAACCGATCAGACAACCATTACAACTAAAAACAATAGACTAGCGCTTACTGGTAAGTGTGTAACATGTGGTACAAAAAAATTTAGATTTTTAAAAAAAAGCAACTCGGAGGTGATATTGCCGCAAAACTTGGAAAACTCCCCAGAACCCCATGGGCAAAATACTCCGGAGAAAAACACCTTCCAGGATATAGTTACTGTGGTCCCGGAACGAGATTAGATATCAGACTTGATGTTCAAAATCAGCCCCGGACTGGTGAGTATCCGATAAATGCTATTGATAAGGCATGTTCCTGATGTTCTGTTGCATAAAAAAGCAATAATTTGCAACAAAGACATCTCGCGGATGTAAAATTAATTCATGCGTTAAATGCATATTCCCGATAAATCCTTCAAAGAAAAATTGGCTTCATGGTTGGTCAAATCAGCTATGAAAGGCAAATTGGTGTTTAGGTGCTGGTAATTAAAAACATTAGTGTTTTTATGGTATGGAATCTATTTATTATTCTCCGAAAGGATACTGGAAGGGTAAAGCAGCAATCAGTAAACTCGCTAACGCTGCAAAAGTGAAAAAGTCCACTGCTAAAGATTGGTTATCCAAACAAGCTATATGGCAAATTTATCTACCACCGCCTAAACAAATTAATTATTCTCATTTTGATGTTACCGTACCCAATGAAGTTCATCAGGCTGATTTAATTGTTTTTACCACATGACCATGGTTACAAATACGCGCTAACAGTAGTTGATATTGCGAGTCGATTTAAAAAGGCAGAACCATTGAAAACAAAGTCAGCTTCTGAGTCGCTTCTGCATTTGAAAGGATTTATAGACGAGGTCCTCTAAGATGGCCAAATCTATTACAAGTTGATCCTGGCAAAGAGTTTCAAGGTGCTGTTCTATCAACAATGAAAACTCATAATGTTACAATACGACGGGGACATACTGCGTTACATCGTGATCAGGCAATTGTAGAACGATTTAATCGAACTCTTGCAGAACGGTATTTATTTGGATATCAATATGCAAAAGAATTCATCCAAGAAAAACGATCTCGTGAATGGTCCAAGGTTACCGAGTGTAGTTGCAGCGTTAAATAACGAGATTACTCGAACTATTAATATGAAACCAAATATTGCAATAAAACAATCGAGTCAAATATATATATATATACCCGAACAACCACAGCGGGTTAGCACTCAGCCACTTCTCGGTGATGTTACTGTGAGATATTTATACGAACCAGGAGAACTTGAAGGTGGTAAAAGAAGAGCTACTGATCCTATATGGAGTGTTACTACGCATAAAATTTCAACCATAACGCGATCAATGGTAGACCTCCAATCTACAGATTGGATTCAACTGCACCTCAGCGTGGTTTTACACGCGAAAATACAAGTCATTCCGGACGATACTCAATTACCGCCACATGGTCTTAACTAAGCTCCTTTACGTCTATTACACTCAAGACAGGTCAACATCACATTGTTTCTGACATGACCAAGACTGTTTATTTTTTCTGTCTACGGTGAATTGTCGAGGGTCTTTATCCGAATACTGCCAGTGCATTATACAATTGCAACTGGCGCAGTGATTATTCTGTTGTTCTTTTAATGCGATTATTACTTCAGCATCAATATCAAATTCTCGTTGTTTTTTTGTCCTGTTGTTTGTAACCAGAGAGTTTTTTTTATTAATGATGCTAATATCAGTGTAATCATTGTTTGCATTAAAATCATCATCGAAAACAATTCTTCGTAGTTGATTTATTCGTCGTACGCTGGACACTGCGAGATAGACTACATTTGACCATTCAATGCGATTATCAACTATCCAAACAATTGTATCCGTGATGGTCAATCCTTGTGACGAGTGTATTGTTGTTACATAACCAAGCGTCCATGGTGATTTATCAGCGCATAATGCATCTTCTACAGCATTGATATCAACTAGCACAATATCATTTAACACTAGAATCTGTTTCTCCGTCTGGCTTGGAATTTCAACTTCAATATTCTGCTTTCGTGTATCCAATGGTCTATAACACAACGGTACTGGAAATGTTGGGAATATTTTCTTGTGTAGCTCAAACAACTTTTTCTGAAGTGCGTCTCTGACTATCTTTCTACTTGCTACTAAAAAATCATTTGGTCTCCATGTTTCCCAAAAATCATTCATAGGTGTTTCAGAAATTATTTCACGCGCTACTTCACATTGAATTCTATCGGGTTGTAATCTAATTAGTTTTTTAAACTCACATAACTGCTCATCGAGTGCTCTATAGTCAGTATCAATTTCTTCGTAATAATCAACAAATCCTTTTAACCAATTATGTGGGCTTCTACCAACAAATGGTGGTGGTTGACCATGATCGCCGCATAATATAACTTTTGTATTATTTTGCAATAACCAATCAAGAAACATTTTTAATACATCTTCTGAAACAGTACATGCTTCATCCCAAATAATAACCGCATGAATAAATTTCTCTCACACATTCGCTCAGGAGTCCAAGCATCACCCTTGTATCGAAAAAAAAAAACTATGATACGTGCAAGCTCCACGGAAAATCCTTTGGATTTTGGATTGTGGTGTTTTTAATCTCTCTCGCTAGTCTATGGGTTGGTGTGAGTACAATCATGGATGTTCTCTCTCGATATAATTCTATCGCACGTGTTGTCTTTCCAGATCCACCACAACCATTTAAATAAACTGTTTTATATCTACAAATTGGATCTGATATCGGTGGCGCTTTAGACATAGAAAATCCTTCGGATTTTTCACTGATAGAATTATCGTTTTTCAGGTAACTGCTTTTAATCTCAAGGTCTGCTGATTCAGAATAATCGCATTGTATTTCACGTTTATTTAGCCATGTTCCCCGAGTTTCTTCGCTATTAGTAAATATAGTTACCTCTTTGATATATTTTTTATCGACATACATTGAATCAATTGCAACTCTAACTGCTATACTAGGAAATCTATTTATCATTGCAAATAAATTGATAGATGCATATCCCAGCATAGAAGCCCTTAAATGTAGATATGCAGAGCTTTCTCCATCACTGTAAGTAACAATTCTACCTTTGTTTTATTGGACAAGAAGGCTGTTTTACAATTTGCGTATCTATTTTTCTCTACTGCATCTTTAATAACGAAGTCGTATTCGGCATCATCTGTAATCAATCGTGAGGATTGTCTTTTAAAGTTGAATTTTTTTTACACTTTGTGTAAATTTACCGATTATTCTTCGGCCGAGATCCTTTGCTTCACTATTTCGTTGATTAAATATCTTTTTTGACCATTTAATGATGTACTCCTCGTCAGCATTAATATGTTTTCTAGACTTATCGATTATACTATCAAGACATTCTGGTTCTGGTAACCAGACATTGGTTGTTTTTGATATGAGATAATCGCTTCGCTGACAATCAACGAAACTAACATTTTAAAATCAATCATATATCGCAATAACACTATTAGTAACCACATCTTTTCAGACATGTGTCTACCAATACAAACATAACAACACGGATGAAGTCCTTCAGCGAATTCAAATGATACTACGCGAGCAAAACCGGTCAAATCAAAATCAGGCAGTGGTCCATTAATAGCAACGCGAGTCATTTCATGTGTGGGATGTCCAAACCGTCACCAGCGAATCCATATCCTAGAAAACTTCCTGGATAACAGGCAACGATATCAACTGATATCATACTTTCACGATTGTACTTAACGTTCCATAGACCGCCATGATAATATTCCAAACACCTGGATTGAACATCCTGTAAAAACTCTTTTCGTGTTGGTTTCCAATTATTTTTCTTTCTTGCAAAATGAGCTGCAACCGATGAAATTGTAAAACAATTGTAAGTAAACTGTTCGTAATCGTCGGATTTTCCATTAAAACGCTGCGTTTTCACTGAGACTTATTGCTAGATTTTTCATCCTATTATGTAGACTTCAGTACGATATAATTCACCGTTAGGTCTCACAAATTGATTGAATTGACATTCTTCATCTTCAAACTATGAAGTAGCCATACTGATACAGGGTCGTTTTTACACAAACTAGCAATAGCATCGAATAATCTTTCTTCAGTGAGAATGCCATCCTTGGTGAATTCTCCTGGGATATACTTCACTGTTCTGTCTTGCGGTAATATTGTAACCGCGGATGTCCATGCGTGTTTGTTATGATCAATAAATTTTATTGGAGCTCCGTTTTTATTGTATTTCGATTCGTATAATACTTCGCCAGTTATCGTGGAAACGGTTATCAAAAATCTCAACGACTTTTCCAATCTAGCTATATCGGAAATAGTTGCTCCGTTCTCTTTCACTGTTAGCTCCCATTGATCTATTTTTTTTTACGTCTTAGATCGGTTAATTTATTCCCACGGAGTGCATTTGTAAAGTGTTCTATGACACATTGTGCCACACAATTGAGTGGTTTTTCCACTGACGTTGACTGTTTCATTGGTGCTAGTTTTCCAATGTCAGGTTTCTTATTTAACGGATACATCCCATAAACAATTGCTGTTTCTGGATACGCTTTTTCATAGTATGGTTTATCAATTCCAGTTAACAGCCCTGGTCTGGAATCACGGCTAACAATGACTGTTGTCCTATCTTTGAGAATTTGAACAAATTTGTCTCTTATAACCCAATCGCCCGATTCTAAATTGATAATGAATTTCACTCTGAGAAAATACCTTTTATTGCCAAGTTGTGATAGTATCATAGCTGCTGTTTCATCATTCATTCTAGCATCAACAACACCATCAATTTTAAATGTTGACCAGGTGTGTGATGCGCCGTCCTGTTTAAACTCATGAACACAATCTCGTATTTTTCTAATCAGACTTCTATTATTTATTCTCTCTTTTGGTACATCTTCGAGAGTTCTATCAAGATTGAATTTAATATTTTTCCAAGGCTTGATTGCCGATAATGTCTTGAATTCTTCATTCATATAAATAAGACAAGTATTTAAATAGAAAATTTTGTTTATATATAATGAATCACTGCAAATGGCTTATGATTGGATCAGTAACCCCATGTAATAAATCGTGTAGAGGTGAATTCTGTGGATATCACTTACAGAGTGTCAGAAATAATTCGACAGCCCTGTCACCACAGCATAAATTGTGGAGTAGGTGTGAGAGGAAAATCACAATTATGTATCAATTGTGGGGGTAAGCGGTTTAGAGAATTAAAACGTTATTATGATAAACGAATAAAAAACGCTATCATTAACCCTAACCATGACTCTGTCAAAGAAAAAATCATAAAAACCCCTCAAGACTACATTAATAGATTTATAATTAAAGCAAATAATGAATTAGACAAATAGTATTATTATATATAAACGGAGTAGTAAAGTGACATCAGGGTTTTGGCCCGACACTTCCTTCCCACACCTCCTCCCCCACCCCCGCCAAACCCCTCATTTCACTTTACTACTACTATATAGACAGATATTTTGTAACCAGACAAAACAACAGGTGTTGGAATGCTATAAGCTCAGTCAACAGAAGTGACGAATTTGTTAGAACAGCGTATGTGTGGAATATGATTATTCTAAAGACGGCAAATAGATTTTACCACAAATTTTTTATCAGATAACAGGATGAAAATTAAACTGCATTAGAACGTTTCAGTTAACAAGGCGGAAATTAAACTAGCATTAGAATGAAAATGATATTATTTTATATCTCATTACCAATGATTAATGTTTCAACTGTTGATATTAAAAATACTTCACTATCACGACTATAGATACTAAATTTTACTTTACCGCTCACACAGCGATGGGACTCAAACAAATCTTTCATTTCTGGTTTGTTCAGAGGATATTTTTTGTTGATAAAATATACCCTTGACCGATCGAGATCAATTGTGAGTTTAGTATAGTTTTGTTGGCTAATGGGGCTGTGAAAGTTTTTAAATATCCCTAGCAACTTTTGATACAATTGTTCGAGATAATTGAAATACTCGCTGTTATCAGATTTGATGAGCGAAAGTTTTAACTTGTCACGTGTTCCATTAAAACATATACCTGATGTTTCATTATTAAATTCAACTGTCAATTGTTTACCGTCCATCATTAGATATTTGATGTTACTATTGTAGCTATTTGTCATTGTCAAATTTTCAAACATTATTTTATAAGTTTAGATAAAATTTTAGTCACAATGAAAATACCCAAAGGCAAATGTATCTACCCCATTTTTACAATAGCGTTTGTCATCAAAATTGTACAATCCACGTTTGATAATGACATCTGTTTCGAGTTTATGATGATTAGTTCGAATTGCCATAGCTCTCATAAAACTAACACCACCATCAAGCGCGTACTTGTAGTCATCAAATTTCATAAACTTTTTAACAAAATTACGAGGCAGACCTTTGGCTTTTTTCGTTATTTTATTATTGTCTAACAATACGGCATACATTTTGCTGCGTAATCCGATAAAATATTTGATAGCGCTCGAGTTCATTTCATCTTTAAACTTACCAATAACCTTTTTATTTGTGTCGTCATGAAATTTACTGTCACGTGGATAATCGGAAAGATCAAACAGATGTCGATTATTGTACATGTCCTGATAGATGTCCTCGCATTCGATTTCATATACGAGCGAATCAGTATCAGTAAACAATAATCTACTAGCCGGCCACTGATTTTTAACAAAATTATAATGAAAATCGTACATCAGCCACTTTGATAAATCTAACACAGCAGCTCCAACATAGATCGGCTTGTTTAGTTTTAGATTTGTTTTTCTTCTTTGTATCGCAACAAGATTTTCATTAAATATTTTCATGCTCACAAAATCATCGTCTGACACAAGTTTGTTTCTGCGATTGACATCATTAACTATTTCAATATTTACACGTTTCCTAATATTCTCCATCGTCTTACCAAAACGGAATTGTTCATCAGTTTAAAAAAGTTTTTCTCAAACTCTGTTTTCGCTGCAGCTCTTCTTGAAGTGTTTGAGTTAATATAACCTCTCATCCACGGCGACTGATTAAATTTTAGTACACGATGAACTTTTCTCAACACAAGACCAGCATCGACTGCTTGTTTTAAAACTTTGTAATGCAAAACGTAATTTTTTCTTATCAAGTAAATTTGGTACTAGTTTCTTGACCATGGAATGTTGCCTGGTGATGCTAACGCTTGTTGTTCTTTTGATAACAAACTATAATCTATGACCATCGATTCCGCACAGAAAGGGTAATCGTTATGTAATTTGTGTAGCGAATTTGGATAATCAAGATCAACTTCAACGAAATAGGAAACATCGTCGGGTATCTTTTTTTCTGTCTCTGATAGAAATCGATCAACCGTGATCCAATGAAATCCGCTAAAAGGCATTGGTTCTGCCATCGAACCACCGTAAAGATTATTACAATCTAGATAAATTATATACTTCGAAAGAAGGTCAGGGTTATACTGTTTCAGGTATTTGTTGTTTGCTTCAGCATATTTTTTTGTTATCACGCTAATACCACCTCGGATACCTTTTTCGATAAAATTGAACATATCAACATCAATCAGTAATTCTAACCTTACCTTACTAAACTTTAGCAAAGCATCCCATGACAACCCAGGGGCAGAATAATACCAGCAAGGATCTAGTCCATAATTATTATAACTCACTTCACGAAAACTTTCAAAAACATCTGCTAATAATAACACGTCAGTTTTAGTTTTCAGGTATAAATCATGATAATCACCAAAAGTCTCACAATCAAACTCTTTCCAGATATCTTGTGCATACCTGTACTCATCATCAGTTATATTTTCATTTTTAAGTTGTGAGTAAAATTTGTCTTTGTCAGGTAAAGATGTTTCATCAAATTTACTCCAGTCGTCGAGGTATTCGTATGGAAAAACTCCTTTTTTAGCTAGTAGATTAAATTTATCTCCAAAACAGTCTCTTAGGTTATCAAATTTACTACAACCTTTCACTAACTCATCTAACGAGGCTTGCATAAACTGCAGGCTGTCAATAAAACGCAATTTACCTAGCGTAACTGACATGTACTTTTCAAAATTATTTGGGATGCATTTGATGATGTTATCGAGTTTTAGACGAGATTTTATATCAGGATCACCAAAAGCTTCTACTATAATATGGCTATCATATCCTCGAAAATTGTGAAGAATAACTGGAATAAAATCTGGAGCATGAAATTTTAAATTACACTGATTATGAGCCGCTCCACGATACTGTCCAGTCAAATGACAATGGTCATGTATTTTTTTGTCATCGTCAAAAGCTTTTTCACAAATATGACAAATTTCTGCTTGCTCGTGAGTGGATTCTTGTTGAGGTGTTAATTTTAACATTGGCGTTACTTTTTTTCAAACGATAAGTAATATTATCAACTTCGTTAATCAACTGCTTGAGAAGCCAAACAGCTGGATTTTTACCTCGATATAATTTGATCGGTTTAGATAAATCTCGAATCAGTACAACAAACTACCTAATACGCTACTCCACACGGAACATGAAATTTGAACTTTTCTTGTACTCGATTGATTAGGATTATTTTCTACGCCAAGTACAGGTTGAAGTAAACACTCAAAATCAGCGTATATAACGAAAGGAATTTTTAGTTTGTGATTATGATGGACAAACTGTAACACACTATCTCCCTTAGATGGCATTGTTATTCTTTGCACATCACTACAGTACTGCAAATGCTTTTGTAATGTTTCATTGTTAGTACAACCATGCAAGCAGCGGTAACAAAAGAACTTTTTGTTCCTATTTTTATTGTACTGTTACCAATAGTCCGTTAAAGTTTTTAATCCAAACGTAATGATTTTTGTAGTACAGTAAATTTATAGTCGATTGTGAAGCTTTTTCTGAAATATATCTCGGGTATACATCCTCTTTTTCATCTAGTCCGAAAACGTTAATTGAAACATTATTTTGCTTTTCAAATTTTGGTATTTGATTTTCTGCCACAGGAAAGTTAATATCTTTAAAATTTAATCTAGACACATGACTGATATACCTTTCAACACGAGTAGCGTTTTTTTTCTGCTGGAAATAGTGCGGAAAGAACAGCCCATTGGAAACATTTGTTATCTACGTTTTTGATGTTTATACAACATCTTTTACTTTTTATTTTTGGTGGCAGGTCGATGTATGAACTACCTCGTAATGCGTTATATTTCATCGTGTGAAACAATATTTCTTTGATCATTTCAAACTTCCAACCCGAACCTAACACCCTATTCTAAACTAACATCATGTGTTTCATTTAATCTTAGTGATGGTAAAATATCCGACGAGGAATTTGCAACAATAATGAAAACCTACGTTGAAGCATTCATAATCACTACTGACGATAGCAAAAATTGAGAATAAATTGCTAACGTGATTGCAATCGTTTCATTGTTTCTTGCCGATCTTGTTATTGTTGTTGTAGCTTTTGCTGTTGTCATTGAGAACTTTGTGATGATGATTATTCAGATTTGTGTGGTAATGGTGGTAGTACTCGTAGTGATCGTTGTTGTTTTTCTGGCGGTAATTGCATGAAGGAAATATAACTATCAGTTGCATGAATATATTCAATATATCTTGGATCTCTGTTTAGAGTATGATCAACGCCATAATGTATGTGAAATATCCATTTGTACCAAGTATCACGATTTATATTTTTATCATCACATTCAGATTTTAAAAAACGTCTTCGATCATTAAAACATTTTACAGCAATCGCAACTAAATCTCCTAAACCTTTAGTATTTTTAATATCAACAACATCTTCGATAAATTTGTCATTTAAGTTAGGTGATTTAAAGGAACGTCAAGCGGAACAAGAAGAAAAAGGTAACTTAAATTTTAGCACGAGCTTGGTCTGCATCCTCAGGTATTTCCGGGACTGACATCACAGCAGCTATGTTTTTCTGGAAGTTCTTCAAAACTCTTTTTTGTTTTCTTGGTTCTTTCTGCTATTTTTATAGTGCCTTCAGCTGTTTCCTCTAACACAGGTTGAATACCTTTATTGGTCTCCGTGATAGGTTTAAATAATTGTTTTGTGTCCTCTTTAAATACAACTTGAGATGCATGACTTGATTGCAGTTGTTTAAAACGGAATCTCGAACAGGTAGATATATTTTTAATTGCCTCTTGTCGTTCTCCAGCTAATCTAGCTGAATGAGGTTTTCCAATACTCATTGATAACATGTATACTGGTTATTTAATTCATAGCAGCAGGGAATGTGAACGACCAACGCGTGTGACCAGCGCGTGAAAATAAAAAGATAGAAAAAAATTTGTCCAATTAGAGAAGTTTTTATTGTTAAGCCAAAACCTTTTTTCAGCCTTGGTAGGAACCTTCTGATTTCAATAATAAGGCCTCTACAACTTTGTAGGGTTCACCCTCTCTGCTGCTCCACAAGATGTGATATAGAATATATTTATGCCCGTAAAGCGATGATTCAAGATGCTGAAAATTCTAAACCATTGCACTAAGGTCTGTTCCATAGCATCAGTTTATCACACATAACTTTGTTTTTCTGCGATGTTACTTGTGACGACGTCAACATTTCACCTCCATGCGGTCATAACAGCTGTCCGTTCATGATTCTTTGAGTTTAACGCCATTTTCAGCGCATGATAAGAAATAAATTCTCGATCAGAATTACTGGTGGGAGATAAACCCGGTAAATCCCTGGAACAATTCACTGAAGCACTGGAAGCTACTGGCTAGCTTTCTTACATCCCTATTGTTGTCCGAACTCGAACCCAAGCGGACAGACGTGACAAGGTAAATATAAGTAAGGGCGAGCGCTTCAGAACACTCGGCCATCTGGGCCCCCCTCTGCCTTTTAATAAATCAAATATTTATTTAAAGAGGCAGCTAAATTGTTGAAGAATATTTAAACTGACGATTGTGTGTGTGTGTAAATATCTTGACATTATATACAACATCTGTACAGCATTTAGAGTCAATTAAATTTTGCATACATTTCCTCTACACACAACTATTCTTTAGAAAGACAAATATAATACTCCCACTCATTTATTTTGATTACATGGTGAGAATTAATAAACTATTCCCACATTTTTATGCTTCTATTTCCATTAACATTGTATATTTGTACAATGATTACTCAGATGTACAAATATTGTGGTGGCCCCAAGTGTCCGAGTAGTCTAAAGTGCTCACCGTACCGGATCAGTGCCATCTCACTTGTCTGAGTGGATTCGAGTCTCAGTCTGGGGGTATGTGAGAAAGCCTGCCAGTAGCTTCTCGAGGGTTAGTGGTTCTTTCCGGGGTTTTCCAGGGTTCTTACTCCACCATTAATACTAGGCACCATGTATAACCTGTCTTGTGCTGAAAAATGGCGTTAAACCTAACAACAACAACAACAACAACAACAATTCTTCGTTCAGATTTGACCGCATATATTCCATAATCTTATGTCCAATACTGCTTATATAAGGTTGTTTTAATACGTACTTAGTGCTCATCTACGACAATTGCTTTAGTGTGGGAAACATGAAATTACTTACCGTATACTTCGATATCCATGTATTCAAGTAGCGGTTTAGTAGAAAGAAGTATATCAGTAAAAAAATGACTCATTGATGGGTGTATTCAATTAGTTTGCGCGTTTGACCTACTCTGCACAGAATGAGGTAGTGTTACAATCTTATGTGGTTGAATTGTGGGGCACGTTGCTATCAATCAAAGGGACATCTAGATTAAATATTTGTTGTTGTTGTCGTTCTTGTTGTTGTTGTTGTTGTTGTTGTTGTTGTAGGGTTTAACGCCATTTTTTCAGCACAAGATAGGCTATACATGGCGGCCAGTATTAATGGTGGAGGAAGAACCCTGGAAAACCCAGGGTAGAACCACCGACCCACGAGAAGCTACTGGCAGGCGTTCTCACTTACCCACATTAGCCGAGTCTGGATTCAAACTCACGCAGACAGAGGTGAGATGGCAATGATCCTTAACGGTCAGCGCTTTAAACCACTCGGCCACTCGGGGTCTCATATTAAATATTTAACAGGATATATGTTGTTGTTGTTGTTGTTGTTGTTGGGCTTAACGCCATTTTTCAGCACACGATAGACTATTCATGGCGGTCAGTATTAATGGTGGAGGAAGAAACCGGGAAATCACCAAAAAGAACCACCGACCCACGAGAAGCTACTGGCAAGCTTTCTCACATATCTACATTAGCCGAATCCTAGACTCGAACCCACGCAGACAGAGGTGAGATGGCAGTGATCTGTAACGGACAGCGCTTTACACCACTCAGCCACTCGGGGCCCCAACAGGATATATCAGAAAGAGCTTAATTTAATGTTTGGAAAGGGATTGAAGTGAATTGAAATAATTAATAAACAACGATTTTTAAAGTGAAATAAATAATATTAAAATATTTTAAAATTTGTACGTGATTGTGGTGTGTGTCATTGTACATTATTTTAATAATGCATACTGAGTATCTTATCAATTAGTAGTGGGTGTTTGTCCCGGTATGGATAGTTGGTTAATTATTACTGTGGGGTCAGTGGGTCCTTGAATGTTAATTATTAATGCGGTTTATACCTGGATTAAAAGTTTTTGGATGGGCTGGTGGAGGTGGAGTTGGAGCTTATGTAATGATGAATTTGAGTGGCTGTTAGATTCGGTAGATTTTGATCTTTTTCCTTGCCTTAATTGTATATAATATGTCAAAATGCTAGGGATTGAAATGGTTTAATTGTTCAGTGTGACTGGCGGAGTATGTGTGTGGGTAAACGTCAGTGGATTTAAATGTTTAATATATTGATAATGATATACGGTCATTTATGTTAAACTATATTGTCGTTAGAAACCATGTCTTAATGTTTTGATTAAACGGCGTTTAAACTAGAGTTAGGTTGAGTATCAAATTAATTTAATACAAATAGTGGGTTGTCAGTAATAAAATGAATTATTTACCTTGTGCTTTGTGTGTGGTGTGGTCTGTCCAGTCCATGGTCAGAATTCATTTGTTCCTTTGTTCAGTAGAGTGATCCCTGCACTTGCAGCCTTATGCTTGCAGTGTTGATTGCTGTTTATAGTCCTGGAATCTCAGTTTCGGTTATATCCTTGAATAAATCCCGTGTGTATATGCTTTTCATCTGTTTTGTTGTTTTACGTGTGTTCCTTGAAGTTCAAATCCAATGTAATTTTGTTGATATCGGCAGCAGCGTGATCACGTCCGTCGCAAAGAATCGACAATTTGTATTCCCTCAATTATATGCCTTGCGTTATTCCAAGATACTATCGCCGTTAGAATGAAAATGGCATCCAAGGTAAAAAGAGACAAACAAACATCAAAACTTAAAATAGATCCGAAACCAACGAAATTATCATTTTTAAACCAACCGTCGAAAACAGTATTACTATCGAACCAGTGGAGCCTACATCTTCTTAAGATGAGGTAACGGTTACATATAATATAAAACTTACTTTTGTGCAACAATGGTTGAAAACATAAAGCTGGCTACGTTTTTGAAAAGAAGTTAAGTCGCGTGAAGAATGTGACAGTGAATACGCCTTTATGTTTGACAATATAGGTAAGAGGCTAAAATAAACATCGATGACGAAATGTGCAAAAACAAAAGCCCACTAACTTTCATAACAGAACACTGGGAAGGCATGCTGGTTTGCCAGAAAACAAACTGTTGATTGATCTCAAAATACTATCAAAATTTGTAAGTCTTTGAATTTTGCCGCCCACCTATATGTACGGAGGACTCCCGCCTAAGTGATTTTCTGCGTCCCAGATACAAAATGGCGTCCAAATACGCGAGATTAAATGTTTCAGAGACCTCTGGAAGGTTCACAACATCAGGCTAGTTTTAATGCAGTTTTACAAACAAGACAGCATCGAATGTACTACTTAAGTATCACATTGGCTGAGTGTAAAAGACATCAATTTTTAAAATACAATTCACGTCTTTATTTAATACAGAACTTAACAGCTAAAAAATGTATGCCATTGGCATTTTGAAGAATTCCACCGTTCATTATGACTTGGCTACTACCTGGTCAGCGGTACTGGAGAGCCAATAAAACGTTGCTGAGGATAATCTTATACGTGACCTACAAAATCAGTCATTTGTGACAGCAACGGCAGACGGAACTACTGATATAGCCATAAATAAACGCATTGTCATATGCTAAGATTATGTCTGACATAAAACCATCAACAAGATTTTTAACAATATAAAATGTTTGGATGATTCTGGCAAAGGAATTGCCTTATTGGCTTTAGCCGTATTATATAACTATTATATCTGTTGTGTATTTCGACAATATAATTATTTTTTAAAATGAGCAGCAGGGGCAGCAGCAGGGGGGGGGGGGGCAACCCTACAAAATTTTGCGACAAAATCGATTAAAGCCTCAGAATGCCAAATGGAGCCTTCCTACGAAATCTCATATTTTAACCAAAAAAAAAATAAAGACCCCATTTTACAAATGGAGCCTTAGCGATTTTGTCGTAAATAATTGTCATAACCACCCTCAAAATTGCGGCCATCTACGTCGCAAATATGTTGTCATATCGCCCTCCCCCTGCTGCTGATTAATACAAATTATTTAACCAAATATTTGATCAAGTCCAATACGATATCGTGACCGAGGGTCGTGTAAATTTATTGTTATAAATCCATATGGGACTGACTGAGCATGACTAAAGTAATTTTTAAATCCATTGAAGTCCATATCGGAACACCATGTCTGCCAAATATTTCGTAGCGTATGTGTATCAACACCGTTGAATACAGCAAGAATATTGCAGTTATCGCGAATCACTTTTGGAATTTGAGTGTATCGTTGAGTGACATATATCACGTCAATGTTTTTATGCCTACCTCGTGAAAATATTCTAGTTGGATTTTTTTGATTATCTAACATCATATCATCGTACACTACAAGATTGTTTATGTCTCCATCGAGATCTTCTACTGATGGTGCATCATTAATATCAGTAATAAATTCAATGACATTTTCACCTTTAATTTCTGATGCATTCTCGTTGAAGTCTTTTAACACTTTGTAGCATCTCTGATCATCTACGCTAGGTGACACTAAATACAACTTTTCCCATTTCATAAATCGCATTATCAAATTAAGCAGCAATTGTGTTTTGCCTGATCCAGATGGTCCGATTATAATCGCGCAGACAGAATTCGGAAGCGCTGCGTGGTGGTGTTTCACCGGTTCTCTTTTTTTAGTCGCTGAAAAATCAATTATATTCATAACGCTATATATAAATAATGGATTTATATTGTGTTATATGTAAACAGCGTACTGATACAACCGATCAGACAACCATTACAACTAAAAACAATAGACTAGCGCTTACTGGTAAGTGTGTAACATGTGGTACAAAAAAATTTAGATTTTTAAAAAAAAGCAACTCGGAGGTGATATTGCCGCAAAACTTGGAAAACTCCCCAGAACCCCATGGGCAAAATACTCCGGAGAAAAACACCTTCCAGGATATAGTTACTGTGGTCCCGGAACGAGATTAGATATTAGACTTGATGTTCAAAATCAGCCCCGGACTGGTGAGTATCCGATAAATGCTATTGATAAGGCATGTTATGCTCATGATGTTGCATATAAAAGTAATAATTTGCAACAAAGACATCTCGCGGATGTAAAATTAATTCATGCGTTAAATGCTATTCCCGATAAATCCTTCAAAGAAACATTGGCTTCATGGTTGGTCAAATCAGCTATGAAAGGCAAATTGGTGTTAGGTGCTGGTAATTAAAAACATTAGTGTTTTTATAGTATGGAATCTATTTATTATTCTCCGAAAGGATACTGGAAGGGTAAAGCAGCAATCAGTAAACTCGCTAACGCTGCAAAAGTGAAAAAGTCCACTGCGGAAGATTGGTTATCCAAACAAGCTATGTGGCAAATTTATCTACCACCGCCTAACCAAATTAATTATTCTCATTTTGAAGTTACCGTACCCAATGAAGTTCATCAGGCTGATTTATTGTTTTTACCACATGACCATGGTTACAAATACGCGCTAACTGTAGTTGATATTGCGAGTCGATTTAAACAGGCAGAACCATTGAAAAAAAAGTCAGCTTCTGAAGTCGCTTCTGCATTTGAAAGGATTTATAGACGAGGTCCTCTAAGATGGCCAAATCTATTACAAGTTGATTTTGGCAAAGAGTTTCAAGGTGCTGTTCTATCAACAATGAAAACTCATAATGTTACAATACGACGGGGACATAATGCGTTACATCGTGATCAGGCAATTGTAGAACGATTTAATCGAACTCTTGCAGAACGGTTATTTGGATATCAATATGCAAAAGAATTCATCCAAGAAAAACGATCTCGTGAATGGGTCCAAAGGTTACCGAGTGTAGTTGCAGCGTTAAATAAAGAGATTACTCGACCTATTAATATGAAACCAAATATTGCAATAAAAATAAAATATATACCCGAACAACCACAGCGGGTTAGCACTCAGCCACTTCTCGGTGATGTTACTGTGAGATATTTATACGAACCAGGAGAACTTGAAGGTGGTAAAAGAAGAGCTACTGATCCTATATGGAGTGTTACTACGCATAAAATTTCAACCATAACGCGATCAACTGGTAGACCTCCAATCTACAGATTGGATTCAACTGCACCTCAGCGTGGTTTTACACGCGAACAACTACAAGTCATTCCGGACGATACTCAATTACCGCCACATGGTCTTAACTAGCTCCGTTACGTCTATTACACTCAAGACAGGTCAACATCACATTGTTTCTGACATGACCAAGACTGTTATTTTTTCTATCTACGGTGAATTGTCGAGGGTCTTTATCCGAATACTGCCAGTGCATTATACAATTGCAACTGGCGCAGTGAATATTCTGTTGTTCTTTTAATGCGATTATTACTTCAGCATCAATATCAAATTCTCCTTGTTTTTTTGTCCTGCTGTTTGTAACCAGAGAGTTTTTTTATTAATGATGCTAATATCAGTGTTATCATCGTTTGCATTAAAATCATCATCGAAAACAATCCTTCGTAGTTGATTTATTCGTCGTACTCTGGACACTGCGAGATAGACTAAATTTGACCATTCAATGCGATTATCAACTATCCAAACAATTGTATCCATGATGGTCAATCCTTGTGACGAGTGTATTGTTGTTACATAACCAAGCGTCCATGGTGATTTATCAGCGCATAATGCATCTTCTACAGCATTGATATCAACTAGCACAATATCATTTAACACTAGAATCTGTTTCTCCGTCTGGCCTGGAATTTCAACTTCAATATTCTGCTTTCGTGTATCCAATGGTCTATAACACAACGGTACTGGAAACGTTGGGAATTTTTTCTTGTGTAGCTCAAACAACTTTTTCTGAAGTGCGTCTCTGACTATCTTACTACTTGCTACTACAAAATCATTTGGTCTCCATGTTTCCCAAAAATCATTCATAGGCGTTTCAGAAATTATTTCACGCGCTACTTCACATTGAATTCTATCGGGTTGTAATCTAATTAGTTTATTAAACTCACGTAACTGCTCATCGAGTGCTCTATAGTCAGTATCAATTTCTTCGTAATAATCAACAAATCCTTTTAACCAATTATGTGGACTTATACAAACAAATGGTGGTGGTTGACCATGATCGCCGCACAATATAACTTTTGTATTATTTTGCAATAACCAATCAAGAAACATTTTTAATACATCTTCTGAAACAGTACATGCTTCATCCCAAATAATAACCGCTGGAATAAATTTCTCACCCATTCGCTCAGGAGTCCAAGCATCGCCCTTGTATCGAAAAAAACTATGATACGTGCAAGCTTCAACGGAAAATCCTTTGGATTTTTGGCGTTGTTTTATCTCTCTCGCTAGTCTATGGGTTGGTGTGAGTACAATCATGGACGTTCTCTGTCGATATAATTCTATCGCACGTGTTGTCTTTCCAGATCCACCACAACCTTTTAAATAAACTGTTTTATATCTACAAATTGGATCTGATATCGGTGGTGCTTTAGACATAGAAAATCCTTTGGATTTTTCACTGATAGAATTATCGTTTTTCAGGTAACTGCTTTTAATCTCAAAGTCTGCTGATTCAGAATAATCGCATTGTATTTCACGTTTAATTCGCCATGTTCCCCAAGTCTCTTCGCTATTAGTAAATTTAGTTACCACTTTGATATATTTTTTATCGACATACATTGAATCAATTGCAACTCTAACTGCTATACTAGGAAATCTATTTATCATTGCAAATAAATTGATAGATGCAAAACCCAGCATAGCAGCCCTTAAATGTAGATATGCAGAGCTTTCTCCATCACTGTAAGTAACAATTCTACCTAACTTTGTTTTATTGGACAAGAAGGCTGTTTTACAATTTGCGTATCTATTTTTCTCTACTGCATCTTTAATAACGAAGTCGTATTCGGCATCATCTATAATCAATCGTGAGGATTGTCTTTTAAAGTTGAATTTTTTCCACCTTGTGTAAATTTACCGATTATTCTTCGGCCGAGATCCTTTGCTTCACTACTTCGCTGATTAAATATCTTTTTTGACCATTCAATGATATACTCCTCGTCAGCATCAATATGTTTTCTAGACTTATCGATTATACTATCAAGACATTCTGGTTCTGGTAACCAGACATTGGTTTGTTTTTGATATGAGATAATCGCTTCGCTGACAATCAACGAAACTAACATTTTACAATCAATCATATATCGCAATAACCCTATTGGTAACCACATCTTTTCAGCCATGTGTCTACCAATCCAAACATAACAACACGGATGAAGTCCTTCAGCGAATTCAAATGATACTACGCGAGCAAAACCGGTCAAATCAAAATCAGGCAGTGGTCCATTAATAGCAACGCGAGTCATTTCATGTGTGGATGTCCAAACCGTTTAAAATACTCACCAGCGAATCCATATCCTAGAAAATTTCCTGGATAACAGGCAACGATATCAACTGATATCATACTTTCACGATTGTACTTAACGTTCCATAGACCGCCATGATAATATTCCAGACAGCTGGATTGAACATCCTGTAAAAACTCTTTTCGTGTTGGTTTCCAATTATTTTTCTTTCTTGCAAAATGAGCTGCAACCGATGGAATTGTAACACAATTTGTAAGTAACTGTTCGTAATCGTCGGATTTTTCATTAAAAACACTAGCGTTTTCACTGAGACTTATTGCTAGATTTTTCATCCTATTATGTAGACTTTCAGTACGATATAATTCACCGTTAGGTTTCACAAATTGATTGAATTGACATTCTTCATCTTCAAAACTATGAAGTAGCCATACTGATACAGGGTCGTTTTTACACAAACTAGCAATAGCATCAAATAATCTTTCTTCAGTGAGAATGCCATCCTTGGTAAATTCTCCTGGGATATACTTCACTGTTCTGTCTCGCGGGAATATTGTAATCGTGGATATCCATGCGTGTTTGTTATGATCAATAATTTTGATTGGAGCTCCGTTTTTGTTGTATTTCGATTCGTATAATACTTCGCCAGTTAACGTTGAAACGGTTATCAGAAATCTCAACGACTTTTCCAATCTAGCTATATCGGAAATAGTTGCTCCGTTCTCTTTCACTGTTAGCTCCCATTGACTTAATTTTACGTCTTAGATCGGTTAATTTATTCCAACGGAGTGCATTTGTAAAGTGTTCTATAATACGTTGTGCCACACAATTGAGTGGTTTTTCCACTGACGTTGACTGTTTCATTGGTGCTAGTTTTCCAATGTCAGGTTTCTTATTTAACGGATACATCCCATAAACAATTGCTGTTTCTGGATACGCTTTTTCATAGTATGGTTTATCAATTCCATTTAACAGCCCTGGTCTGGAATCACGGCTAACAATGACTGTTGTCTTAACTTTGAGAATTGGCTCAAACTTGTCTCTTATAACCCAATCGCCTGATTCTAAATTGGTAATGAATTTCACTCTGAGAAAATACCTTTTATTGCCAAGTTGTGATAGTATCATAGCAGCTGTTTCATCATTCATTCTAGCATCAACAACACCATAAATTTTAAATGTTGACCAGGTGTGTGATGCACCGTCCTGTTTAAACTCATGAACACAATCTCGTATTTTTCTAATCAGACTTCTATTATTTATTCTCTCTTTTAATACATCTTCGAGAGTTCTATCAAGATTGAATTTAATATTTTTCCAAGGCTTGATTGCCGATAATCTCTCGAATTCTTCATTCATATAAATAAGACAAGTATTTAAATAGAAAATTTTGTTTATATATAATGAATAACTGCAAATGGCTTATGATTGGATCAGTAACCCCATGTAATAAATCGTGTAGAGGTGAATTCTGTGGATATCACTTACAGAGTGTCAGAAATAATTCGACAGGCCCGGCACCATGCATAAATTGTGGGGTGGGTGTGAGAGGAAAATCACAATTATGTATCAATTCTGGGGGTAAGCGGTTTAGAGAATTGAAACGTTATTATGATAAACGAATAAAAAACTCTATCATTGACCCTAACCATGACTCTGTCAAAGACAAAATCATAAAAACCCCTCAAGACTACATTAATAGATTTATAATTAAAGCAAATGATGAATTAGACAAATAGTATTATTATATATAAATGGAGCAAGAATTCATACCACATCCAATACTTGTTAATTATGAAATATCTGCTGATGGTGATGTTAGACACTGTAGACTGAAAAAGCCAATTGGTTTTGTTAATAATCAAGGATACTTGCAATTTGCTGCTGGAAGAAAGAACTATTACGTTCACAGAATTGTATATGAAGCATTTTATGGATTGATTAAAGATGGTAATGTTATTGATCATATTGACTCTAATCCTTTAAACAACGCGATTTCCAATTTACAATGCATTTCTCAAAGAGAGAATACAAAAAGAGGAAAGACAGGAAAATACTCAAAACGACGCAAGGGAGTTAAATCATTTGATACAACGACGAATGAAGAAAGAGTTTTTCTATCAATGAATGCTGCGGGAAAATATTTTGGAATATGTATGCCTTCAGTACGAAAAGTTGCTGAAGGGATTTATCAAACAGCTATCTCAAAGAAAAATGGACATAGAATAAAGTTTTCATACGCATGAAATGTCTCTCAATAATTACTATTAATAAAATATATTTTTTTATTTTTTATTTTTTTCCGTATTTCCCCTCATTACTACTGATCGTCACGTGACTATCCTACTTTCGATATTGATTCCCGGATATGTAATTCGTGCGAGATAAACGTAGAAAACACATGTGAAATTGGATTGAATTAATGATGTGTGTGATCTCATGTACGTATTTAATGGTTAACTCGGTATATATACGTATCAGGTATGTACTTATTTTGATTTTGTGTTATTGTTTCTTGTTTCTAAAGACTGTATTGAGAACAGCAGTTAGGGTTTTGTTGGAAAAACCTATATAGGGTAGACAATTTGACAGAGTTATGTATGGCCGTGAATCCAAATTTTTTTTACGGTTATTATAAAAGGTCAAGGTTCTATTAATAGATTTTTTAAAAATCCCAATTACGTACGTTAACAGCGCTGTTTAGATTTTGTATGAAAATGAAATTACTTTGTAATTACAAATAAAATAGATTGTATGTGAAGTCAAAATAGTAAAGCGCATTACATGTAATTTAGTTTTTTTAGTGTGGTAGCTACATGTAATAAAATTATCAATGACACAGAAAAATATCATTCTCGATTCAAGAAATTACAAATCCTGAATTGACAGGGATCCCATGACAGAGTTATCTCGTCATGTAAATCCATTATTATTACGATTAAATAAACGTAATATTATAGAAATTAATAAAAAAAATTGCTATTATTTAACAGTTGTATTTGTTTTAATGTTTTATTTAAATATTTAGTTTCCATTGAAATTACTAGACAATTTTCACTATGAAATGCTAGGAAAATAAATACACACTCGCTTATCGATACTGGTCTTATTATCACCTTATATATAATATGAGCCGTAAAAGTTTGGGGCTTTAAGCGAAGCCCAAATTTGCCAATCAAAACTCCCACGCCATTGACATGGTGTGGTTGAATTTTTTTCAACTGCAACCATGGTTAATTTCTTGGGTTGCTTCTGATTGGTAGATTGGGTGTAGTAAGTCCGCCCCGTCGTTTCATGTTTGTATCGTCCTGTACTGTCCCTATCATCTCATTGTATATATAACCATCCTATCATCTCATTGTATATATAACCATCCTATCATCTCATTGTATATATAACCATCCTATATAATCGCATTGTATATATATATATATATATATATATATATATATATATATATATATATATATATATATATATATATATATATATACCATCCTATATGTAATGTGCTGTCCCTAGTATATATAATATCATCCTATATAATCGCATTGTATATATATCATCCTATATAATCACATTGTATATATATCATCCTCTATAATCGCATTGTATATATATCATCCTATGTAATCGCATTGTGTATATATCATCCTATATAATCTCATTGCATATATATCATTCTATATAATCGCATTGTATATACCTAAATAAGTTCCAAGTTATATATGTTCAATCTTTGTAAAGAAATCACTTGGATTTCACGTCTAATACCCATATAACCCGCCCTTGAACTCGATTACAACTCGGGTTAGGGTATTGTATAAGTCTTTAATGTATGCCTTTCTTGCCTCGGAACTCGAATGAGGAAGAGACAGGCATTGTATATGTTTTTGTTGTTTTTTTTTTGTATATAAAAATATTTTAAAGATAAGAAAATACATTATTAATAATATTCAATAAATGGAATTTCAAGATATTACATCTATCATCACAGAAATATCAAATTTAAGAAATCAAGGAATCGTACTTTCTGAATTTTTAAATGAAGACAGACTTTTGAATGAATTTGAACAAATTAATACAAATTAATATACAATTGAAACATGGAAGATATGTCCTACCTAAAATGTATTCACTGATAAAAAGAATCCAAAAAGTGGTTAATGTTTCTTTATATAACAATGATATTAATTTATTCATTCGGCTATTTAGTATAGTTGAAGCAATTAGAAAGAAACTCGGGGAACAGTACCAAGTTCGGTCAGAGATTGCTTTGAAAGTGAAATCTATAAGACGTTTGATTGATGCAAGCATTGAAACCCACAATTGAAAAAACGTTAGCATTTTCAATAATGACATCAGAAGCATTAACTACCAGACTAGCCCGTGAGAGGTTAGCATTACTGAAAAAGTTTATACCAATTCGAGATAACGTGCGAGATAAACTACAACTTAGACAGCAAGCGCAGACTGACTTTTCTATTGGGAGTGAACAGCTTTTTGCTCCTGTAACTAAAGCCACTAAAGATGTAAAACTTGCAACAGAACGTGCTATATACGGCGACATCCCTAAAGAGGGAGCAGTACCTATTATTGATGTACTGGGAAAGATTGCTACAGAAACTGAAAAAACCAAGGAGGAAATAAAACAGCTTTCAGGTGAGTTACAAACTCAGCGAGAAATACAACAAATGGGTAATATTGATATTGATGATAAACCCGTTAAAAAAATTGTTCCTTTTAGCGAGAAATTCACTGATGAAGCTATAGAAAGAATCAAACAAATTCCATTGCTGAAACCTAAAGACTATGAGTTATTTGGTGACTTCGCCGTAAACAGTTATTATAACAGGGGGGGGAATTTTTAAAAGACGAGTATAAAAAAACACAATAAAACGAGATGACTGGGTGGATTGGTTATTTAAAATTAATAAAAATGAAACCGGCAATTTAAAAAAGGATACATTGAAGTACAGAACTTTTAAAATGGGAGTTGATAGATATGGTATAGAACAACAAGAACTAAAAGAACAACGAAAAGAACAACAACAAGGTCGAGGACGAGGTCGAGGTCGAGGTCGAGGTCAAGGTCGACATTCTCCAGAAATTCAAAACGTTTCCGAACCAGAAAGTTCTTCAGGAGAGGGTTATGGAAGTTCTCATCATGATTCTCATATATGTCCTAGTAATATCATTAATGATATATCACGACTTGAGGTTCTTATGGGAGGTAAACGAGCTGGGAATAACTCAGTCGAAATAACTAATGAAGCATTTGATATTTGCAGACGATTATTCCAAGGTGGGATAATTGATATTCATACGTATCGAGAACTCTTGGATTAGTTAATGGACGGAATTCCAGGGGAATTTAGTGGTTATTATAGCGATTGAAATTTTGAAATGCCTGCATTTAGAAATTACAAAGTCATTTCAAATAACATGATAGTACACTATAATCACGATAAACCAACAAACATGTATGTGGTAAACTCAAGATTGCCCGTTTATAAGGCATACTATGGAGACGGCCTTGGAAATACCATAGCGGGTTTATTCACAAGAATAGCCCCAAAAGTAGCACCAATTGCTAAACAATTAGCGATGAAAGCCATTGATGTTATTCGTAATAAGGGAATTAACGCTGTTGGAGATCTTGCAAGAACGGCCTTTTCTACCGCAAAGAATAAAATAACGTCATTGGTGAAATCTAGATTCGGACGAAAACCACCACAAATGTTTTCAACACCGCTACCTTCAACAACAATGGTGCCTGCAAATGTCAGTAAAGTGAAAAATAACGCAGTGGAACAAAAACTATCATCATTAGCAATGACTTCACCAGATAGTAGTAATATTGCAAGTATGATAGCGGGAAGTGGTCTTGGAGGAAATCGTAAAAATGTCAGACAAAAAGAAAATGATAGCATTACTACATTTAGAAAAACGATAGTGTTTTAGAATAAATGTCATTTAAAAAAATCGCTGATCCAGCGTTTGATATGGCAGCACCGGTAAATAAAGATGATTCTAAAATTAACTATCAGTATTATACCTATCCTGCAAGAGAGCCTAATCAACGGGGGAGAGTTGAACTTCAAGTTCAAGATACAAGTAGATACTTTTTGCTGTGTGAGGCGTTTATTGAAGTAGAAGGAGAGCTTGTAACAGATGTTGCAGCTGATGCACCATATGAGAATGACCCAAATATCCGAGTTAGTTTTGTAAATAATGGCATTATGGCGCTATTTAACAGTGCAAGATATATTATTGATGGAAAAGAAATTGAATCAATAGAACAAAATGTTGATATTGCAACAACAATAATCGGACTTGCGAGATATTCTGATGATTATACAAGGTCGGCTGGTCCGTCTATGATGTTTGCTAAGGATACTTCTGATCATGCTGACCATATTCAGTTTATTATAGTACGAACTGCGAGAGCTACTGCAGAAGCTGATTAACAACTCGCAGCTAATCTAGACCGTGAAGATAGACCAGCCGCTGAATTCGACATTTTAAAAAAGGTCAATGGTAATATCAATCTAGGATTTGCAACACGAAAAGGAGCATTAAAAGGAAGTAGGATAATGTAAATGGCACATTTACATGGCACTTAGCATCAAAACAAGGTGTTTCAGCTCCACGTCATATCTTTATAGCGTTACAGGATGCAAATCGAGTGGGTCGTCAATTATCTAGTCATATGATATTTGATAAATTAGGAGTAAGTGAAGTTTCGTTGAGAATAAACGGACAACAAGAGCCAGCAGAGATTGTACAGCTTAATTATGAAAACAATGATATAGCACGTGTATATCATAGAATATTGTCGTATTTGGGTCGTGATCAAAATGTTGATACTGGTTTGCAAATATCGCAAATTGATTTTGAAAAACACTATCCGATTTATGACTTTTCATTGGAACACCTTGACATGATGAGACAATCTGTTGTTGATATATACTTCCAAGCTCGGGTACAACGTGGTGCTGTAGCTGACTATAGAGCAGTTGCTGTCATTCTCAGTGATAAATCAATGTTGTTAGAAGGAATTGGCGGACGAATGAGACTTATTGATGCACCAGTAGAAAACATGTAGTTAGGATTTTCACAATAAGATCAATTAAAAATGTAAATTACGTTTTAGAATAGAATGACATATAGTATTGTTAATCAGTTGACTGATGGTCAGGTCAAGAAATTGAAATCAAAGTCTGCTAAAGAATGTGGAACCACAATAACGCTGAAACCCACTCAAATGTCCGGTGGTGCACATAAATTATCATTGACAGATCGTCAAATAAAACATTTCAATGATGCGCTAAAGAACAAACGAGGAGTTCAAATTGATTTTTCGAAAGCAGCAATCGCCAGTATGATAAAATCAGGTGGTATATTTCCGCTGTTAGCTGCTCTTCCAGCATTGATTGCAGCGGCTGCCCCAGCGGTTGCGAAGGCGGCAGCGTTAGGAGCCGTTGGTACTGCTGCAGGAATGGCCCTGAAAAAAGCTACTGGGAAAGGCTATAAAAAAGGAAAGGGTCTAAGACTACCAGGAACCCCATACAATTGGTACAAGGGCACGGGCCTAAGAATACCAGGAACGGCTTATTAGTGGAAAAATCCCTAGGATTTTCACCAATGTCCAATTTTGATTTAATTGATGCTGTAAAATCATTATCAATAAAAAACTTTAGAGGAGTTTTCATGAGAGATCAATTACCGAAAAAACCAATGAAAAATGAAACGGGTATTATCAATCTTGATAACAGCAGCGGAAATGGAACTCATTGGGTCACATATGCAATTGATCCACGTGGAATTGTATATTTTGATTCATATGGTTTAGCTCCACCAAAAGAATTCATGCGATATATATCCACAATAACAAAATCATCTCCAATTTTTTATTCCACGCTACCAACACAACAGTTAAATGATCCACCGATATGCGGTCGTGAAGTATTAAACGTCCTTGCAGAGATATCTAGATTTCCAAGGAAACAACCACAAATTGTTGTTAATGAATATACTAGTGGGCAATGGCAAAAACGATATCGTTATAATTTAGAAAAACGTTAGCGTTTTCGTATAATGATTGATATTTGGGGACGACCTTTATCAGAGTAAAAAAAAAAACAGAAACCGATAGTAAATTAGCTGTCGAAAATGTAAAAAAAAAATAATCGAAGATGAAATCGCTGAGACATTAAATTTGTCAAGTGTAGATCCTGGGTAAATAGTTGTATTTCAAGATCGCCAGGGCAAATTGAAATCTAGTAATGTTTCATTGGATGATGTCTTAATACGAAGACGCGACGTCGTTGAAGATACAATAGTGTTATATTCAAATGATGGAAAACTCAAACCAGGTGTACTTGTTTCTACAATCACAGATGCATTAAAAATTTAGATGAAGAACTTGAAAAACATAAAACAACGTATACTTCCCTTCGTAGAAATATTATCAATAAATTTTTTGTAACACCAGCGGTAACCTCTCCATCTCTCGCTGAAATTAAATCCAATTTTGATGAAATTAAATCGAATATTAAAAATATTAATCATGCTGGATTTAATATTATTAGAGATAACATTAGTAATATTAAAAAATCTATCGTGGATATTACAAAGTTTAAAACAGACAATCTTCCGCTACTTGAAAAAATAAAGATTCCTCATGAGAGGTATATCATAAATATGGTATACACAGTTCTCTCTGGATCATTAGATTGGGAACCTAAAAAGAATACAATAACCCTCACTGTGTCAAACAAGGTTATTTATCGATTAACAATAGTGTCACTGAACCAGTTTAATATATCATCATCGACTTCATATGGATACAACCACGTGATTTCAATGACTATTGACGTGGGTGAATACAAACGGTTTACAATAACAAGCACTGATCCTAATTTAAATAAGACATCATTTGTATGGTACATGGAGTTTGTAGCTGATCTAAATTAGAATTTTTAACAATTAGAAACCACTTGAGATTTTAAAATAATATGATTCCGTCATCGCAATATCGCTATGATACCTTCAAAGAGTTTTTAATAAAACTCAAAACACTCATTGATGAGTATGAAATAAAAATTAAAAAGTATCGCAGGAGAATTACCGCGATTGATGTTACAGTATACTCGGTATCTGGTATAATGGCCGGTGCTGGTATTATACTATCTTCAGTAACAATGGTAGCTCCGATTGCTGTCCCAATTGCTATTTCCGCGGTGACAACATTTGCTGGAATTGCAAATGCTATTACTAAAAAATATCATCGTGTTCTCAAGAAAATCTTAACGACTATATAGTAAAACATCAAGCAGTATCTAACGGTTACTCACAATTATCCTCGTTGATGTCATCATCGATTGATGATACGATAATTACCGAAGACGAATTCTCCGCGATGATACGTATTTATGATACTACGATTAAAAACGCTAGCGTTTTTTCATCTATTGCAAAATTAGACATTGTAAATAATAATAATAATGTCGCAAGAGATTCAACTACTTCAGCGGATAGCAGAAAATACCACTCCGCGGAAAACAAGTATGATATCAATATCGTCAACAAACCCTAAATTCAGTGTGAATTTTCCTTCTCCTGTTTCAGTCAAAGAAATCGCGTTGGCAAAATTACGAGTGTATCATAGTTGGCCTAATATTAGATCGGTTCCATTTGGTGGTCAGAGACCTAATAATTCTCTGGTATTTGCATATAGAAATAAAAAAGATGACACTCCAGATTGGAACGTTGTTTCAATAGCAACTGGGTCCTATCAAATTGAGCAAATTAATAATGAATTACAACGTAGAATAAAATCCATTACTAGAAGGGAATCAAAAATTGCGATAACAGTTCATGAACCAACATTATCATCTACAATTGAAATAAGCTCTCCTGGGTATGTTGTAGATATTTATAACAGTTCAATAAGAACAGTATTAGGATGGCCCGAAGATCCACCTAGAAATGCTGGTAATTCCACGCCCGAGTCTGTAAAATCTGATTACGTCACTGATCAAATAGGACCTGAAAATCCATCAAAGACTTATAAAAAATTCGAGGATATAAACTTCACAAAAAGATATCGATATAAGGATCAATATGATGAGGAGGCATGGATAATTCCACTTTTTAATGATTATATTATACGAGAGGACGAAATTTTGGAAATGCATGATACAAGTCCAACATTTGTAGATATTAAAAATCACATCCTTGATAGAATGAATAATGATTTTTTGTTGTTATTACCCTCGTTAAGATCTGGCCTTCTTACACAAGCTGGGTTTACTAGTGTAGTCGCTGCGGGTAATAAAATCATCGATGACATGGAAATATTTAATTCGAGGATTACTAATCTCTTCACTGATGAAAATTCCCCGATTTCAAGAACTAGTTCAGCTCAAGATTATACAAAAAATATAAATGAAAATCCAAATTATAAACTTCCAGGATATAACGCACCTGAACTAAAAAATCAACTCAGAACTGCCATCAACGAAGGATTAAATAAAATTCATCAATCATGGAAAGATAGCCAGCCAAATCCTATTATCCTCACTCATAATAATTCTCCCGACGGCGACGGTAGACATATCGCACCGAACAATGTGGACATTTCATCAGTGATCGCGCTTAATTTAACGTGTGATGTAATCGAAGGAAGTTATCAAATTAATATGGAACAATCAAATCAAGCCCGACAAGGTTACATTCTTTATTCATTTGCACCAACAGCCCCCACCCCAGGATTTTTAATTGTTGAGAATCCGACTAATCCAGTCTATATGCAATGTCAAAATGATTCGCTAACTAGAATTAATTTTACACTCACCGATCAGTCAAATAATTTAATTGATCTACGTGGTGAAGTATTATCGATTAGTCTGTTTGTGAAAAGCTAACAAATAATTTGTATTAATCAGCAGCAGGGGGAGGGCGATATGACAACATATTTGCGACGTAGATGGCAGCAATTTTGAGGGTGGTTATGACAATGTGTTTACGACAAAATCGCTAAGGCTCCATTTGTAAAATGGGGTCTTTATTTTTTTGGTTAAAATATGAGATTTCGTAGGAAGGCTCCCTTTGGCATTCTGAGGCTTTAATCGATCTTGTTGCAAAAATTTGTAGGGTTCGCCCTCCCTGCTGCTAAATGCTTTATCTTGATCATCAGCTTGAATAGGACTCATATGTTTTTATTTTTACTCTCAACTGTTTTTTGCCTTGATGACTGAAATGATTTACATGAAACCTTTTGTAGATAAAAACAATGATATTGATCCAAATTTTCCCAATTATCTGGATGTGGGTCATCCGTTACAACTTTAGCACCGCGTAGTTATTGTTTGGTTTTTATGAGTGAATGGACGTGCGCCACGTCACTTTCTCTTTTCTAGACTTTTAGAGTAACTCTAAAAACGGCTGTTTTGTTTGGGGTTATGGTAATCTCTTATCGTCTAAGATTGTGTCCCCGTCTGGCTGCACGCTTTTCTATAAGATAGGATCTGCTTTATCGGAAGAAGGATAACTCTTTGGTGTCCCACATCAGTCAATTAAGCAGCTGCCTGGCTCTTATTGTTGTTTTTGCCGCTGCTGATGTTTGTTTGCTGCTGCTCTCTTTTGTCTCTCAGTTGTTTCTGAAGTCTGTTCTTCTTGGTCGATTCTTCTTGCTCACTTTTTATTTCGTTGAGGACCTCGTATGTTAGGTCTTTGTGATATTTTCAGCATCCTGACATTTCCAGTGTCATCAGGAAATTGTATCAGGCTTTGCCTGACATGATGCTAGTGCTTTATTCAGTTTTGCTAGTCTTTAAGACATTTTCACAGGTTGACATATTAACAATTGATGGATAGATTGGAGACCGCCACGACTTAGGTCTCAAGCGTGGACGCGAAAAAATGTTTATTTTATATTAACAGTATAGCTCAAAAGCAAATAATGTTTCCAGGTATGCTTGTCGTTTCATTTCTTTAAATTTTTTTTCCACAGGTAATGATCAATCATTAATTCAATCCTGAATTGTGCTTCTGAACCTCTAACATGTAAATGTCTCTTCCCTTGGTTTCCGTATCCCACGTCAAGAGAGATTGATTGCGATGGATCTCCAGAGTAGTCAGTGGAAGAGAGGAATGTCATACAAGTCTTTATACATGTACCACTGATGCAACACTGCTTCTTTAGAGATGAGACCCAAGCGTCATCCAGGGACTCGTCCAGTTTTTCTTCTTGACTCATCATCAGACATTTATCGTGTTGAAATTTACTGGGATGATCACTTTGGCATCCACAGCAATCTTACTTGGTGAACCCTGTAATTGATTCTGCCATGTGTGTAGCAAAACAGGATACTAAATGTTGTTATTGTTTAGGCTATCTCGAAGTTACCATTATCTCTTTGTCTTTCTGGAGGGTTGGTTCTGCTTCATCAATATCCCCAATCAATTTCCAAAGATTCTACATCATTTAAACAAGGGACAAGAGTCTTCAATAACTTTGAATAGTCTTGTATGATCTCTCAAGCTGATATTTATAGAGTGTCGTTGAATTCGGCAGACAAGATGACCTTCACCATCTCGTTAGAGCTTCTATAAACTGTAAACTGAAGCTCCACTCGCAGCTGACTAGATGTTATGGGGTGGATATGCCATTGTCTGGAGTGAAATCAATGCCACACAAAGCGAACCCTTCGTATAAATAATCGCTGTAAGAAATGCCGTGGCTACTGTTGGTCCCTAACTGTCTAATGGCATCATACAAGTACTATCTCAAGACGATCTCAATTCTTCTCGGTAAACTTAGGTTCGAAGGGTCTGGTACACACGGTTTTGCCATAGTGACTGACTTCAATCTTGGACACTCTGTAGTGCTTCAAATGGAAAGATTGGCAGTGACGGCTCCGTTGCTGACGATGCCAATGATTAACCGCTTGGGTAACTGTCCTTGAAGCAGATGATCTTCGATCTTGGATCGGAGTTCAGCAGCAATGGTGACGGTTTTAATTTCCACGCGTTTTATCAGATACTTAGCGGTCGAAAAGTGTGCCTGATGTCGTTAGCCACTATATGGTAACATTTCCATGAGTTGTAAATATGGTCTGGATTCTTAGGTGATCATTTTCTACTCGTTGGCATCAGCCATCAAATGAAAAAGAGTACTGCTAAGATTCAGTCTGATGCGGGTATCCACTCCGTTCAGCATATACTTTTCGTCTAACCACATGTCCAATTCAAAAGACCCATCAGTTGTAAACTACGATCTTGCGGAATTTTCTTTTGATGCTCGTTAAAGCCCATATTGTGAGGATCGTCAGCTCCTATCATGGCTGTGTCATCAAACTTATTTTGGTCTGCTTTGTCAGGTCTCTTTTAGAGGCAAGCATCCAGATGTGCTTTTGCATCTTTTTCTTACGTCAAGAGATTTTCCAGGTACTATTGGTAAGAGTAAGTATCCTTGCCGATGCTGACCAGTTTCTTAATCAAGTACAAATCAATTTCGCTAAACAGGGAATGCATGAAATTGTTGGCTGGAGCTACTCTAACATTGGGTCCCGGAAGGATGTCGTCAGTTTTGATCACTGACTTTCAGGTACAAGTAACTGCTGTTTAGATCGATGTATTCTTCGGGCTGTCCTTTGGTTATAATCTCGATGAGAGCTGATTCCGCCAAAGAGGACACAGAATGAAATTCCAACCAATGAGATTCTTGTATCGTCATTATAGTGGGTGGCATGGCAAACAGATCCGACTCAGACCTGGAAGACTCTCTGTGCATCATATTCTCTCTGTTATTTAATAATCAAACATGTCTAATTCTCAGACTCTTCTTTTTTTTGCTCTTTATAGCTATGAGTGTGTTTAGTCCACTGTAGGGGTGTCTCCATCTTCCTTTCTGCCTTGTCCTTGCTGTGGTGTCAGTGAAGTAGGAATGCCTGACTGTGGAGCGTCTAAGGCATGTACACGAGTTTCTCTTAGCCCAAAATATCTTTGCCAGTTTGAAGTAAAACATTTTTTCCATGAGTTTAAAAAGGCTTTGTTTCTGTTTCTTTTATCGATGAAGATATTAATCTGGAGAAATTGCTTGCTTTATGTCATCTTACGAGGCGTGTAATCCTCGTGTCATCATAACTCCCAAAACCGGAGCCACCAAACGCAATACATGTCCCAAACCATGTCCTAGCTGTCGAACGAGTCCTCGTTACACAGGATACGTGACTCGCAAGTCATACAGAATCGTTTTCAAAATGGTGTTGTGCTGTGACTTCCCCATTGGAGAATGGAATATCATGTCTCAAGTATCCTTTCACAATGATGTTAACACTGTCAAAATACGTCTTACAGATGGGGAAAATTTGAAGTATAAATTAGCGGTGAACGTGGTAGGTGTTTCCATCTTACTCGTCAATGGTCGTGGTAGAATCCGCTTTGAAAGGAATGACTCGCACTAACGTTGCGGATGTGTGTCCCACCACGATGTACTCCATCACATCAGGTACATAAAGATCAAATTTAGTCCTTGGTTTAGTTCTATAAGGTGACGAAAAAAACTTTTAAAAATTCAAGTTGTTTCTGACGGGTTGTAAGAGTGGAGCCTTGGCCATCTTGAGATCTCCACCGCAAATGTCCAACAATTCAGGACAAAATATAGTGGTCAACGTTTTGTCATCTATAACTTTTATCAGCAGACGAAGAACCACTTTATGGTACTCGATTGTGACACATCGTTTGGTGTTTTCCAAGTCTTTGCCAAACAGCGCATTGAATTTGGAAGCAATCACGTCCACCAGATCTTGTCTGCTAAAATAATATCCGGCTGGAATTTTCAACATACATGTGTACCATGGAGTTTTGTGAGACACTTGCAATTTCATACTGTATCGTTACATTCAAGTATTGTTGCACCTGGTGGTTCAGATCTTTAACCTCTTTTCCTCTTGATGATGGGGGTCTTTTCTGTGGTACTCGTCGATAGTTGGCTAAGCGTTCTTTCGGATGATGGGTCAAGCGACGAGACCGTCTATTCCTTTTTCCTTTTCCTTTATTGACAGAAGAACGACGATGATGGTGGTTTGCACTTCTTTTAGTTGACACCTTTGTTTTATCCGGAGAACAAAAATGCTCTAATATTCCCAATTTCTCTTGGACTTTGATTTTGAGGGCAGGTACTTTGTTAGCAGGTGCCACAACAGCTGAAGAGGTGGAGTATGTCACCATTGAACAAGACGTCCTGAAAACACAGGATTCCATTTTATCGTCAAGTTAGGAAAGACGTGTGCCAAATTTGGTTTGGCTGGCATCACCAAAATATAGGAAGTTGAACATTTTGGGGCTACTGGAGACGCGGTCACCGTTGCTATAGGTAGTGGTTTAGTGAATAAGGTTTCGTAGGTACTTTCCTTGGGACTTTTCATTTTTTGAGTTTGTAACCTAGTCTTGACACAACTACTGTTTTTCTTTTTGGTATGTTTGGATTGGGAGTGGCTTATTTGTTGGGGATACATATTGGGGCATTTGGATTAGATTATAAGAAGGAACAAATGGTGACACCTCCTATAGATCTGCTATAACCAGGTTTCAAATTGATTTGCTTTTTGGTTTGAAAGTCGATGTGAAGATTTGCCAATTGCGTCAATACTACTCTGTTTCTCTCAAAAGAGCGTTTGAATATATGTGAAATGTGAACGATGCCTTGAAATTATTGACGCGCTGTCACCGTAAATTATCGTAAGACTTCTCTGAAACTGTCTTATAAATCACAATCACGTATTTGTGATGTTGTCGCGACTGATGCCGTACAAGACACGATTCAATTTTATGGGAAAATGAGACTGAAATGAAGTAATGTTGATGATGTGGGACACAGAAAAATTTGTCCGAGGTTTTTATGTATTCTTTTAGGTCATCTGAGACTTATATACGACAGTCCCATCTTCATGGCAACCATTGGTGAAACAAATGGTTGCGAAATCGCAAATAATCGGTGGTCGTTGGTTTCAAGTCCACGAGAGAATAGGCAGGCACAATCGTGGGTATTTGTCAGCCGATGCATTCTTAACTGTTTAGCTAAATTGCACTTGTGATTTATTCCTAGAACGTTTGAAACAAGACCAAATAATAAGCATTGAGACTAATCGTACTTTGTGGAAGCAAATTTTGAGTAATATAAATGGCACTGGTATAAAGCTGCAAATGTCACTGGTATTTGCGTATAAACCAGGTTACTTTCTTCATCGCTTTCTTCCAACATGTCGTCGAAGATGGTCTGACGTGTTTGACTAGGGTCAGACAATATTTCGTCGTCTTTGTCTTAACATTCTTGCAGGATGATATACTTTGACTGCCACTCTTTCTTAAACGAAAACATACGTTGAGGTGGAGGAAAGAGTAAATGGTTATGTTCGATGTAAAGTATAACACATTTGTTTAACTGAACTGCTTGATCCAGCAAATAACATGTTAAAAAGATGACAAAGACACGAAGCGTTCCAACAGGCACGATCTAAGTTTTCTACGATGACGTTAAAGGTGGAGTATCAGGTAACAGAGACAGCAGAGACAAAGATAGTGAATGGAATATAACTATTAGAAACGAACATAGACAATAGACGAATTGTTTTGCTTTTTCAGGATACTTTAATTTCAAAACAAATTTAAAAATTGGACACGAAACACAAACATATATAAAGGCCCAGTGGTTAAGTGTATCGATAAAATAGACTTCAAAACTATAAAAGTGGAATATAACTAGGCACTGTGCAACATTTTCTTGTGACGAAGGTGTAGTATCCAATGGACAATGGGTAATGTTCTTGGAATTTCTACACTTGACAAAGTCACACATAGGTACTCTCGGAATGACCTTTCGGGGGTGTCCATGTCAATAACACTCTTGTCCCGAATGTCCTGGTTTACGTATGGTCGTCTTTTTCTTCTAACATTCTGGCAAACACAGGTTTAAAATTTACATTTTTCACTGAAAGTGTGATGTTATGATCAGCATCTATGGCATAGTTTGCCTTTTCTATTTTCCAGCCTTAAAACCAAAGCTTTTCCATCACGTACTTCTTGCCTGTAAAGGAATAAGTCACAAGTTACACATAAATCTTCGTAAATAACTAATAGGTGAATAATCTTTCTTCCCGCAGAGGTAGAAATGTATCGAGTTGAAAGCGCAAAGCGTTTATCAGAATTATTCTCTTGCGTATATTTCAGGGTATCACCCTCATGTTTTTGGTGGAACTGTGAGGCACAGATCAAACATTTCTCACAAGGAACTGGCTGGAGCACGAAATCTCATAAAGAAAGTCACAAAGACACCCAATACGCGACGACCCAAATTCATTGGAATGTGTTGTAGCGTGAACACTATTTTAGTAGAATCCATAGCAACCAATGCCTTCTGGTCCTTCGTCAGTTGATCAATGTCTGACCATTGGATCGGCCATAATGAATAAGCATTCATTTGTCAATGGCTAAACCATTGGTGATGCATCGTAAGCAATTGTTCTTTGCGTTTGATTTGCATTTGGCAAACTATCGGTATATTAGTTCTCTCAACTCCACTGGTAAACCACGAATGCTCTCTGGTACAATATTCATCAACAGATTACTGAAGCCGTCCCATAAAAGGTGGGTAGTGACATAGCTTAGACCATCGAGGATGTTTCAGGTAAGCTCTAACTTTCTGCTCCAAATTTAAAAGTGACACATCGCAACTGAATCACTTGACTTTATCACCTTCGCCCAAGTAGACAAATCCGGCACTGGCTAATTCTTTGAGAATAGGTCCTACCATATATTTAGGCCACTTTCCTTGGAAGGTGTGGAAAAGACTTTCAAAGTCGCAGTATTCAGGAAAATACAAAGTGAACAAATATTCTTCTTTCATGGGTTCATTTTTATGAGGGTATAGTGAAACCTGCAGTAGTGTTCTTAGGCATGGATGACAAACGTAGGATAGTAGCCGCATGGTTTCACGTTGAAGATGACATTTGCAATGAAAACGAGTAAAGAGTTCACCGTAGCGAGTGTCATCGCTTTCGTATCCATCAGGTTTGTCAAAGTTCCCATGATGTTGTACTGAATGTTAGCAGTTACAGCGTACGGCATCCATACCATCGCAAGGCACACCACTGCACTCGACTTGAATCACCGAACTTGAATTTTGTCTATCTCGCTTAGCAATTGTCACAATGAACTATCGGTCTTTGACATTTTCCCTTTTATATGCTGACAAACATCGACGTGTCCTTAAGGTAAAGTGAAGAGATTGGAAAGCCGCACTCGCTTGTGGTACACGATGTGATACAGTTTTTCAAAAGGTCTACTGACGATTTGGTGTGAGTCTAAAAGTACAATCTTGTTCGGCTCGTAGTAGGAAACTTCAAAATCTTGATCCTCTCTAAAATGGTAAGGCTTCCTTATATACCCCAATGTTCAACACTTGACTGGTGCGGTAAATGAGAGCCAATCCTTATCTTACAAACCGTGTGCACTTCTCCTTGTGTGTCCCGGTATTCGTAGCCTTAAAGTATAGGACCGACACTAAAAAAATTAGAATATTGTCGTTAGGGTGTTCGTCCTTACAGATTAATAAACGGTCTCATTCGATGTCTTGGTGCTGGTGACCAAGGCGATCGATATAGATGTATCTGCCGTGTAAAAATACAGCACACGATCTCTTAGCTGGTTGATGGCTTTGGACAATTGTAAGCAAGCATGGGCGACATTTAAATATTTGTTGGCTTCTACTAAGTCCCGTTCTTTGTAATTGACTAAAATGAAGTCTTCACGAACGATGTTTAAGTATTTTATGTATTTGGTTTTGTGATAGATCGTCTGAAAGTAGTATGATAGTTCTGACAAATACTCCTTCTTGTGTAAACACGGTCATTGTGATAACTTTCCTTACAAAATGTTTACCATCACTTTGGCAAACAATCGCTTTTCTCTACGTGGTCTAAAGTGATACCTACCTGCTACAAGTTTTTCGCTTTGAATTTCTTTGGTCTTCTGGCGTGTGTGGAAGAATAGCCACTTGCTTCTTGTTTCAGTTTTAAAAACGGCATCCACAGTCAACGAAAATGCCATCTGAGTATCATCGCTATTGTGGTGTTGTTCTGTCTTAGGAAAGTAACAAAATTTGTACACTTCTAATAACTGGCATCCCAGATTCAGAGCTTCGAACAATTTAACGCTGACCCACGTTCATGTCAAGGCGAGTTCTTCCTGGCTCTGCTGACAAGTTTGATCTTGGTTGCACTTTTGGGCAAATATACGGCACATGGAAAAAATCAGGTTTCCTTGACAATGGTGAGGTAAAACGTTGAAGCACAAGTTCGTGCCAAGTAAGACTTTATGTTTAATCAATCCTTCTTATTGTTGAATGATGTCCAGGTCGGTATGTTTCGTCAGCAATTATGAGTACCCTGCAGAAAAGTTACAATATTTACACACGTTAGGATACAGTGAACATACGTCCAGGTATTTTGATTTCTTCTCCTTTCTCCTCGTCGGCGTGATACAGCAAGCAGGTGTTATTTGTTCGTTCTACATACAAACGGTCCCGGGGGTTTAGAGGTTTCCCATCTTGTAACTTTCCACAATACGTTTAAAATAGGAATCGATTTTCAACCGGTGATCGTGCTACATTCCCGCGATTTGGTATCATTGCTGTTCTAACTTTAAGCGATGCTGGCATGTGGCCTGATAAAAGTCTTCAATTGTATGTTGTATAAACTGATTTTTAGTGTACCATTAATGGTATGGGATGGGACATCAGTGAAATAAGCAACCGTTAAAAAAGTACACAATGTTAGGGTTTTCGAAGTCCCAGCCATCCTGTGTACACGTTCCGATGGTCTTTTCACCTCCTCCGTTTCGGTCGTGTTGGACGCATTGGTCTCACTTGTGACACAATAATATAGCCAGAGTAGGGCTTTGACCAAGTACTGACGTTTGAAAAAAATGTTCATTTGAGGGCTTGTGACAGTCACGGCATGAATCCTTTGCCGTACTTTAAAGAACTCGCTTTGGCAATGGTGCCGGTTTTCTCAATGGATCAATCTTCCACAGCATTGCCTTAAAATGTCCATGTTGGAAAAGCAATAGTACTACCACGCATCCATTATTTACCAGACTATGCTATTTCAGCAGATTGAAAGTGAAAAGAACTGACAATAAAAAGAACAACAATTTGGTTTTGTGTGTTTAACTTAATTTTTTTATTCTAGCACTGGATAGACTACATAGGGTTTTTTTTACAGCACTGGACAGGATATACATGGAGGCTATTATGTATGAAAAATCTGGGAAGAGCTAAAGACCCTATTGGAGCTTATGGCAAGCTTCTCGAATACCTAATCACCCAAATAGGTTCGGCGTGAAAGGTTAGTGATCTATAAAGGCAATCGCTTTAGGCCATTCGGTCACCCGGGAAAGAAAGCAAAAGAACAGTAAACTCGAAAAACTGTATTTGATAAGGTGATTTCTCCATTATTCCAAATAATGTTGTGTACAAATTGATTTATTAAGATAGTAGTAGTTAACTGTTTGTGCAACCCCAAACTCAATTTGGATACAGCGATATAGTTTTCATTATGACTATGTTATAACCGTTATTATCATCGTTTTTAACTCATAAAACGAATGTTTTATGTTTCTTCACATTCTCGATCTCGTTGGTATTCTTTAGCACAATTCAGTTTTTGACCCGTCGTCAATATTGGGAGATATATTTTCTATTATGGACATGGACTGAACAATGTTTAATTCACATAGTTTCTTTATTGAGAAAAATCATAATTATCTCCAGTCTCATTCTTCATGTTTTGAGAATAATATTTTTGGGTGTGAGTTGCTCTATCTGCAGTGAACATCATCTGACGTGATGGTATACTTTTGTTAAGGTTAAGAGTAGGATCTACCTTATTCAATTCCGTCTGCTGCGGGTGCCAGTGTTATTCAAAACAAAATAATTTCTATCGTACAAGGTTACAATGGAGCATAAGCTTTAAAACAAAATCAAATTGTCGCGAGTTAGGAAGAGATCATTTTATTCCTTGCAAAGTAATTCCTAGTGTTACGTTAATCATTATGTTAATTTTTTCTGTCGTTATTCTTTCATGAATTGTGTTTGATCTTGTATGTTCTGTCAGCAGGATTCATGGTATCGTTTGTAAATATTAGTATCGTCTATGTTGATAATTATACCTTGATGCCAATGTTATTCGCAACAACAATGTTAACATAATCTTTGCCTTCCGTTGTTAAAGACATGACCCTGAAACTATTAAATATGTTTGGTCCAAGCTTTGGTATGTAAAACTATATATTGTCATTTGGGATTGAGGTATAAATAGTAAAATAGTGTCTGTTGATATGCATTTATGGCACAAAATTAATTGTTGTTGCTACAAAACCAAGAACAAATATCAGAGAAATAGTGTTCCGAAAGTTCTGGCTAACAACAATTGCAATATGAAAAACATTTACTATCTTTTAACCACATAGAAATAGATTTCTAATATGTCTTGTTCAAAATATTTGATAGCAATTACGCACAATAATGATCTTTGATATTACTTTACTTTCAATTACTATGAATATCCTTTGAAATGACATTATTCAAAGTATCAATTACGAATATAAAACGTTTTAATTATAGATTACTTTAGGAGCCATTTTTAATAATATTTATAAAGTATCAAATTTGCAAAAACAAATATAGTGGCAATATTTGAACTGCTTTTATATACCATTTTAAACTTTATTTCTTCAAACTATCAAATATTCATAACAACAAGTAAAATTGCAATTTTTCATTACTTTAAATTTTTAAAAATAATTTGTACTAATGATATCAGATGTAATTCACAAACAAAATACAAATTCTTAGGTCACTATTAAATAACATTCTTTATAACTAGCAAATAGTAAAGCAAAACATAATTTCACTCTTTAGATCACTATTAAATTCAATTTTAAATTATATTGATGCAATTCATCTGGTCCAAAAAATAAACAAAATTACAATTTTTAAATCACTTTTTAATACCACTATAAAATATTTGTTCAGAAATTTACCTAAACTAAAATTCCAAATGAAATGTCTACACCATATTTAATTAACAAACAAACATGCAATCGCAAATTTTGAAGATCACTTTTAAAAAAATTTTTAAACTAAAAATTAAAACTCAGATAAAAAGAAACAAAAGTGCAATTTTATAATTACTTTGAATACTATCAAAATAGTATGTTTTACATGTTTTCAAATTATCAGATACACAAGTAAATTAAATTTAAATTTCTAAAACAGATGAAAGCTATTATTTTTTTTCTTCAGATTATCAGATATAAATGTCAATCAAAATATAAAATTTTATAGCATTATCCATAATATTATTAAATTTTACAAATTATCAAGTCTTGATGAGTTTCAGCCTTCGGTTAATATTTCTGCTGTTAAGAATTATCACTTTTGTGCTTTACAAGCAATATCTTTAACAGGATTAATATACGATGAATTCAATACCGACGGTTTGGTTTCATCCCTACTAAAAAAAAAAATCACAGTACACCAGTACGCTCAATGCATGCTTTTTCAATATGGAAATTATATATATATATATATATATATATATATATATATATATATATATATATATATATATATATATATATATATATATATATATATTTGTTTCAATCAGACAATTGTAAAGACGTATATATATATATATATATATATATATATATATATATATATATATATATATATATATATATATATATATATATATATATATATATATATATGTCTTTACAATTGTCTCATTGAAACAAATCAGTAAGGAATATCCGTATGTCATGGATCATTTCCTGAACACATCTTGATGAAAACGTGACTATCGTATTCCCGAAAAAGCATGATATGAATTAATATGAGGGTGTTTTTTTGTAGATGTTTCATTCTTAAATGCAGTCTTTATGAGTCGGTCTTCTTAACATTCCTGCAAGTGATCAAGGTCATGAAGGTTTTTCTTACAGAGCTTTATTACTAGTATATTGTCTACACTGTGACATGATGCTTCGCGTTAAAATAATTTTTCAGATGAATTGACTTGACTCTAGCATTTTGTCACAGGTGTATATATATATATATATATATATATATATATATATATATATATATATATATATATATATATATATATATATATATATATATATATATATATATATATATATATATATATTCTGGTTTTATCTGTTTGTGTTGACATGAATGTTGGTATATTTATTTTATTATGACACAATGGCATCTTCCATGTATGTATATAATGATTGAATTGCGCATTATCGATTGCATGGCGCAAATAGATCCACAGTAAACTTATTTTTATTTGTATCACACTCACTCTAACCGGTATGATTTAATTTCTTCACATGCCGCTAATTCCTTCTGAAACTGTTTCATACATATATACAGATATATCATATTTTAAACAATTTGTTTTTATTATCGTCAATATGCACGGACATGGCTTGAACCAATGACTATTTAAATCATATTTTGATTGATTCTGGGGATAATTTAAATATTGTGTAGGCTTCATTTGTGCAGTAAAGTGTGGATGGAATATTTAATATATTCAAGGAAGCATTTAAATGTGTATGTGTGTGTATGTGTGTGTGTGTGTTTCTCTGTATGTTCAGTATGAACTATTCACTTATCACAAACAGCCATCTTGAACATCCTTTATTATTCTTGTCCAAGTTTAGCATTCGAAATGTTGCATATGTTGCATAAACGTCAAATGACGATGCACATTTCACCTCTACTCGTGTTGTTCTATGCTTTGTTAAATGGCCAAAAACAATTTTATTCATATTTTCTACTGGCTAAGTAGGTCGCTCCTTAAGTCTAATCGTTAAGTCTACCTGAAATTTTACATAGCAATTGCCAACTATATGAAGCATTCTTTAAATACCATTCAATGTCAATTAATATATTCCAAGCATTATGTGCAGCTATTGTCTTAAAATCTATATTCATTCTTATTTCTGTTAATTGAATCTCCAGTAATATGTTAAATTCTGGTGCATTGATACGATTATTCTTTTCTCTTTGAAAAGTCTATTATAGAGGTTTTATTTTCCTTTCTAATCGATTGATCGATTTCAGAAGTCTTCATTGTTTCGATTCATCTAATAAGAAATATTGTGTGAGCCTGCCATGCTACAGTGACCGGATTTGTCACCCTTTCTTACGGTGTCTGAGACAGTTAATGCCTTGGTCTCGTACATTAAATTAACCTAGCTGTGTATTAATCACTTTAATTACATTGTATATTAATCACTTCAATTACATTGCTGAATTTAGTCCCCATTGGAGCATCTCTGTCTAAAAGAAAGGCTAGAGACTCCAAAAGTAATTCAATAAATGTAACCTCTCCTCTCCAGCTTCAAGTGTCATTTGCTCTAACATTTTATTTGACTCCGACTAATCAACATAGCCATACATACATACATACATACATACATACATACATACATACATACATACATACATACATACATACATACATACATACATACATACATACATACATACATACATACATACATACATACATACATACATACATACATACATACAGTACGATTTAAGGAATGAATCGACTAGAGCAAATATGTATGTTTAAGTATGTAAAATTGGATCACGAAGAGCAAGAGCAGAACGACCTACTCATGGCTTTGAAGTAAATATAATTTGCCTTTATGCTATTGAAATCACCTGTTAAACAGATTATAGTTCTAATCTCATGTACTATAAAGAATTTGAATCTCTTCCCGTTACTATGGACTATGCATTTCACTTCCTTCATACTTTTTTTCGTTTTCAATTTGGAGATGTTTAATTTAATTTACTTGCCAGTTTCGCTGGTCTGAAATTTTAGTATAGTGATATGTGTGCCGTAATATGGAAAAGACGAGCCGTAATCGGCTCCTGGTCGCGACAGTTAAATTTTATCTTATCTCTCGATACATTAAGGTGGCCTGTCCGATTCTCAGTAGCTGGTAGCCCGGTTGAAAATAGGATTGGGAGGTGAACCATGGTGGTATTCGAGGAAGAATGTCAATGTAAGGTGAGAAATATAGCGTTGAACTATATAGAGGCTCTTACCAAACAGACAATTTGGTCTGGACAGTTCAGTTTAGTTGTATGTGCAACCGACTGTGGGACAGATAACTAATGTTCGATTCCCGATCACGACAGCTAAATTGTGTATTTCCTGTTACGGTATGCATTTTAGGTATTTATTTCCTTTCTATGAGTCTTAAAACTGCTTTTGAATGTCAAATACGCTAGATAGTTGTTTCATTCTATTGCTTGATATTGCACGGTCTTTGAAGATATAAACTATAACAAGACTACTATGACTCGCATATTATGGTTTAGCTAGGTATTTGTGTGCTGAAAGGTTACCAGAATCCGGATGCTGACTACAATCTCATCAGTTTGTCAGTTTCAAAATTATACAGTGATGGAAGACTGAGAAGGATATCCTTTCATTGTTTAGACGCTTTATGACGACAACAAATACTTTCTGTTGTAAATATAATCTAATGCGAAATCAGCTGAAAGATGGGAATATGTCTTTCTTATTTATTGTGTTTTGCTTCTTTACAGTCCATAATATCTCCGAAGAAAAAACTATTCAAGGAATAATTGGGCGAAATGTTACTTTTTCATGGACGTTTAAAAATATAATTAACGATGATATCTATATACTGCGTAACAAGTCATTTATCCATCAGGTATTGCCACCTAAAGATCCATCTCATCCGAATACATTGCCGGATAGGGTGAACGTTTCAGTAAGTAACGTTGCGGCTGACGACATAAAGGTGACTGTAGACATTTTTAATATCACCGAAAATGATGCTGCGACGTACAGTTTGGTACAACTATGGAAATTACAAGATTTGGACGATATTGTTCATCTAAAAACGGTTGGTATGTAGATAAGCATTTATATAAGCTGTTAAATGTTCGTCAAACCAAATCATAAACATTAACGTAAAATGCACATAAATGAGGTTTACCTGAAGCAAAATGGAATCTAATAATTAAACGAGACCCATTGTATTTTGCTGTAACCTATATTGTCTTTAACGATGCACATATGTTCCAAGTGTTGCACTAGGAGATAGGGAAGCATTGTCAAGCATCTTTCGAACCTACGTGTGTTAGTAATAGAAAGATTATCATCTTCCCATTAATTGCAAATATATAAAATATTATGATCCAAAGTTTGACCGCAATCGTAAATGAAGTTAAACGGTGTGTCTATATTTGTGTCTTGGGAAATTCAACAGTAACACACACACACATACACACACACACATGCAAAGTCTGCTATCAGTCTTGGATTGATCTATTGCGGGGCCTGTAGCATATCTTAAAAATGGGCCCTAAATTATCAAACACCACATTAATATTAAAACACATAAATGTTTAACTTGCTTAGTAAAGTAATTTTATTTTTTCTATTCCTATACAGCCACTTAATACGACAAATATTTCTGACGTTTTAGTAATATTATTATTTGCATGTATGTAATTGATAGATTAAAAGCATTTAGCGCAGGTCCGTTGAAAGTAAGGGCCCGTAGCATGTGCTACTTGTGCTACTAGGATAATCCGGCACTGTCTGCATTTTCCACATTTATTAGCATGCATTTATCACGTCCTCCTTCTAGAACTGTGAGAATAACCGGATCGTCTTAGAAAGCAAAGCATCTTAACCAGCCCATCCCCCTTTAATCTGACAGCCTGTGGTAAAGAAACATCAATGAAAGTTTTGCCCGTTATCTTCTACAAGACTCCATTGATCATATGAGTTGCATCAACGTGTGTATCTATGATAGCTTTGCAGGAGTTGCTGCGCATGTAACCGTGCACATACGAACATGTGCTAGTAAACCTATGGACAAAGAAAAAACATAGAAATTAGCAACAGAAAAAAATAGTGTATACATAAAAGCATAACAAATTGATTTCAAAGTTTGAACTACATCTCAAATAGTGCGTGCGGGGAGAGGGAAGCTGGAGGATTGTAAATAAAATTTATTACTATTGTGTGCAACGCATGGAAGGATGGTTGAGTGATATTGCCATCATACAGCTTATCGAGAAATATGTCAACAACTCTCACCTTGTAAGAGCGTTTTTGTTTTTAGTATTTTAACGCAAACTTAAGAATTTTAGTTACATCGCTAATGTAACAGAATGTCTAGTACTTGAACATCATGCCACCGACATGTAGAATCGTTTCCAAACCGGTCCCATTATCCTGACATCTGGCCCACTAGTCCTATGTCTAACCTCATAATGTTATGCGCCAAGCTAGGCAAAGGCAAGGACCATTTAATAACTCTTTGGTATGACTCTACAGAGGTTCGACCCTGCTACCTCCCGCATCTGAGGCGGAAGCTTCAACCTCTTAGGCCACCCGAGTAAGTCGTGGATATATTTTTTCAGAAAGAGAAATTATTCCATAGAAAATATCAACAAAACACAATAACCCATATATTTGGTAAATCTTACATATATACTTTAACATTTCATATTAATTATGCTTAAATGGGTAATGATTTAATATTGACTTTATGAAATCAGTTGAATAATGTCTAGCTTTTGTGAGCCTTTGCGAGCAAAGGCTGGACATTATTCAACGAGTTTCATAAATTTAATATTAAATCATTACCCATTTGAGATTCTTTTTATCACATACCTTTTATTTCAGTGGAAATTATTTAGATAGAAAGAAGAACGAATAATTTTGTTCATTCTGACAGACGGTGCACCATTAGTTTGTTGTGCATTAAATATAGACCCAAACAAAGTTGAACAAGTAAAAGTCTATTGTAATTTTTACAAACTATATTCAAAGATAAAGCTTCTATCCGAATAAAAAAAATATTTTATGTAGACAAATTCATATTTTCAAAAGGAACTGATTAATACGATGCGATGTCACATTTCTTGATATGGTAAACAGTAGGCCTAGAGTACATATTTACCCTAAAATTTCACTTTCAGAAATAAACATTTCATTGTGGCGATTTTCATTTGAAATAGGATTACTAGATAAATAAATTACCACATTCACTGCAACGCATTTATGATGGGATATTTGGAGATTATGATTTGGAACAATCGACTGTTTAGAAGACGTAAACAAATTTCTTTTTGAGTCGTATTTGCATCCGATATATACTGCATAAACATGATGTGGTGTTATAAATTTCTGTCAGGAGAACCATTTATGTCCAAGTTCTTCTGTGAACAGAGGTGAGTTTATTTCCTTCTATAAGGTAACATTTAAACCACGCTTGAATATACAGTGGATTCTATATCTATGTTACAGATATAACGTCCTTATCCTCACCCCGCACTCAAATATCAAAAAACAATAACCTTAGTTTTACTTCTTATTGTTGTTATTGTCTTGTAGTTCTGTGCCATTCTTCTTATGGTGATTTTATTACATGATTTAACAAACCCCTGTAGAGGCAACATATCTAGATATCAGACAGATGATATAATTTTTCCTTAATTTCATTTCGCGAGACGAGTTTAAAAAAATGGCCGACAAAAATGTTCATTCAAAACAAAACATTCCAGAAGACGGGATAATAACCCTTTTTCAATGATCCCAGCCAATCATTAAAGAAGATAGTGCACAATAATTTCATGGGCTTATTTGGACCAATCAGATTCACATAAAGTGAAATTATAAAGTTTGTTGATATCAAAAATATGAAACTGCACATACTATATGAAAACTATACCTATTATGTGATAAAAGAAGATACGGACTGATTATATTATTTTTGACTATGACTTTTAATCTGTTTTTTTTTTCTTCTCCTTTTCCTTTGCAGATGAGATTAGTATTCCAAAAATAGCAATAGTTCCACATAATGTTTTAGACTTAAGCTTAGTCTTAGAGTGTAGAGTATTCATAACGTCGACAGTGGAGTACGTCTGGAGGGTTAATGGATCTCTGATAGGAAACCATGGGAAATATTCTCTAAACGACACATTCCTGTCCATAAGGAATTTGACAATTGACGACCAGTACGACGTGTATACGTGTAACATGTCAGAAAGTGGATTTGAGAGTGATCCATACAGTATAATAATGTGTAAGTATCTGTTTTCAATATTCCTGTATTATGGATCGAGTTTTAACGTCAGAGTATATTCAAGACTGTAAAAAGAAAAAATATTCCTCTGGTTTATCTATTCACTACCTAATGTTTATTCTTATTTCAGTAAATAATAATAATAATAATAATAATAATAATAATAATAATAATAATAATAATAATAATAATAATAATAATAATAATAATAATAATAATAATAATAATAATAATAATAAAATAATAATAATAATAATAATAATAATAATAATAATAATAATAATAATAATGAGGAGGAGGAGTAGGAGGATGATAATACAAATCATGATTTGATGATGATAACTGTTATTAGTATTATTATTATTATTATTATTATTATTATTATTATTATTATTATTATTTTATTATTATTATTATTATTATTATTATTATTATTATTATTATTATTATATTATTATTATTATTATTATTATTATTATTATTATTATTATTATTATTATTATTATTATTATTATTATTATTATTATTATTATTATTATTATTATTATTATTATTAATTTCACTTCTTCAGAGCATCCGCCAGAACATTATCATGACAGCCTTCCTTGACTAGCTCCAGTCATAACATTATCGAGATATACAGTCTCTAGTACATATTGCCACATCTGGTCTTAGATGGCGTTGATCTGTGTAACGGAAGTCTTCTATCTTTTGTAATGAGCCTGGAATTAGGTTTAAACAATTTGTTTCTACGTACATTGAACAGACAATTACACAGATAAACCCATCTCGGATAGGTTTACTGGAGATCATTATGGCTTGCCTGCCTCCTATTCTAAAAGAAATTGCTCCTTCCTCTAACAAAACTGCATTGGTAACCTTCTGAAAATATTCTTCCCAAACTTCCTCTAGCCATACCATCTGTAACATAATAATTACATTACGTGATAAATATGCCCTATACTACTACTACTACTACTACTACTAAAAACAATAATAATAATAATAATAATAATAATAATAATAATAATAATAATAATAATAATAATAATAATAATGATGATGATGATGATGATGATGATGATGATGATGATGATGATGATGATGATGATGATGATGATGATGATATCTTCTATTTATGATCTTTAAAATCAAGAAACATTGTAGTACACTACTGCTTGAATCAGAATAACTCTTCGTGAATAGTTTTGTTACTTGACAATTAAATTAGTTATTCACGTTATATAAGAAAGCAGAAATCTTGTCATAGATAATTTTGTTATCATCTAAAATCGTATAGAAAAATCAGTAGTTTATAATTGATATAAATTTTATATAATTGTATTCTACAAGATTTTAAATAACCCTAACCCTAACCCTAACCTAACCCTATATATATATATATATATATATATATATATATATATATATATATATATATATATATATATATATATATATATATATATATATATATATATATATATATATATATATATATATATATATATATATATATACCATGACCAAAACTACTCTCTCGAAAACTACTCTCACCTTTGTCTGCGGGAGTTCGAGTCTAAGATTCGCCGAATGTGGATACGTGAGAAAGCTTGCCAGTAGCTTCTCGTGGGTAAATTTCTTTCTCCACCATTAATACTGGCCGCTATGTATAGCCTATCATGTGTTGAAAAATGGCGTTAAGCCCCTTGACAACAAGAACAACAACTCTTGAAAAAAAGGGTTTTGCACATGAGTTCCCAATTACTCGCAGATTACGTGTACTTCTATAAAATAGTACACAATCTCCGAAACAGTTACTTGTTTAATTACATTTCTTTATGTGTACCAATAAATACCCTGCATATGTTTTGTTAATAAAATTTTATGGTTGTAACATGGTCAATTGAATTTTAGCATTATTTTACATGTCATAATACTTTTATTCACGGCATTGGTCATGCGTTACAAAAGGAAACAAGTACTGGAAATAAGGACATGTGGACTAATTATCATAATATAGAATCAGTATTCAATTAAAATTAAATTAAAGTTTGGTTGTCAGCTTTAAGACCAATAATCGTATTGATATTATATAACACAGTATTAAATAACATAGTATTTGAACTTTGCAGCTGGACCTAATGTGATCAAGTTTGCACCAAATATTACAATGGTCAAAGAATATTCTGGGTTAACTGTGTCCTGCCTTGCAGACTGCTCTCCGATTTGCTCCTGGAAGTGGACAAAACTCAATGTTTCCGAGGGTCAGGATAACGTCATCTCAACAAGCAACATATTGCATATTAGAAATATTACACGACATGATGGTGGAATATACTCATGCAATGTTCTGAATAAAGTCACTGGTATGGAACTTGTAAACCTAACACCCATACAGATCATGTGTGAGTATAATACTGATAATGCTCTCATTATCACCATCATCGTCACCATCTTCATCGTCATAACATAATCTTCATTATATCTAATAGAACATTTTACATACAGATTGATGCACACGATCATGAGGTATAATGAATTGGCATATAGATTATGGATGTTTACATTATAAGTTCATTTTGTCTGGTAAAAATATTCTGACAAATTTGTAAATAACATCATGTTTGCTGCAGGTGGTACATATTCCCATCTACTTGTATGCAGCAGACTCCAATCCCTGTCATTATTATTGCAATAATAATAATAATAATAATAATAATAATAATAATAATAATAATAATAATAATAATAATAAAAATAATAATAATAATAATAATAATAATAATAATAATAATAATAATAATTATATTACTATTATCATCATCATTATTATTATTATTATTATTATTATTATTATTATTATTATTATTATTATTATTATTATTATTATTATTATTATTATTATTTGCACCTAAGTATTTTTCGTGAAGTAAAAGATAATACTCGAATCTATCTTTCGCCTTACGCTTTGATACAGTTTCCAATGATACAATACGCCTTTTGTGTTCAGTTATGGCATTACACTTCCAACTTCTTTGTCTCTTTTAGATGGCCCTGATTCAATTTCATTTAATTCATCAGTCAAAATTATTCAAATGAATGAAAAGGATTCCAAAACAATATCCTGCTCTGCCGACTGCTTCCCAAATTGTCACATAAGCTGGACTGAAACGACATCGGAAATTCTGATAAATGGACCAGAGCTGAAGCTTTTCAGTGTAAACAGAAATGTTAACTACACGTGTTATGCGTCGAATGCAAATATTGACAACTCCACGATTTCAGATACCATTTATGTAATTGTGAAATCAGGTATGGAACAATTATGTTACTGTTATCTTTTTGAAGTGTAAATCTAGATTTTTCACGATGTTATTATAAATAAGAAACCTGTAGCTCGTTCTGTTGCCTGAAGAGTCAACTAGCAATATATATATATATATATATATATATATATATATATATATATATATATATATATATATATATATATATATATATATATATATATAGATAGATAGATAGATAGATAGATAGATAGATAGATAGATAGATAGATAGATAGATAGATAGATAGATAGATAGATAGATAGATAGATAGATATATCTGTGGGTACAAGATTTGATTTTGTACTGATGAACATTTTCTATAATTCTCATGAACATATGGAACACTTCATGAACCAGTTGCATAGGCTTTCAGGTTTAAGAAATTGTCATGAGACTTGCATTTGTATGGTTTTATCGATATTTATACTTTGTTCGTGCAGGCTTACATATGTATACCAATTCCATTCAATGCTGGAATGACCCAATATACAAGATATATATTAAGTTTTGTTTTCATATATTCTTCTTTCACATTTATCAATTTCTATCAGATATAGGTGTATTTTCAAGCATGTTTTGACAGTTGTAAGGACCAACAGATTCTAAAAATAAAAACAACATGTATGTAATATTTTCGTGATGAAAATGATATTTATTGCATAAATAAATACACTAATAGAACTTACGCATAACACCATTATTTACTTATCAGCGATATACAGTACCTAAAATAAGCTCATCTAAAATAAACTGGATGCGTTTGTATTTCAACTTTCAAAAGATTTTATCTAGCGCCGGATATAGTACCAATCTCTCGTGTTTTGTTAATCCAGGACAGATACTATTCCTAATAATATCAATCAAAGATTCAAAATAAACGCATTTACATGCAAATGATGTGGATTGCTTGTTAGTTTGACATACGCTTATTTATTACTTATTAATAATTATAATAATAGCGGTTTTACGGTGAAGAGGATAAATCTTTAAGAAACGTTAATAACTAACCACAGAAAGTTGTAAGTAATGTTGTTGGCCTCAATCCCATAATACAAAACATATGAAATGTAGTTTAATACAGTGAGCTACATAGAGAAATGTTCCAAACAATAGTTTAAGGTTTGATATATAAGCATTTTAACAGTTTATCTGTCATCATAAAAGAGAAAAACAATGACTTTGAGACATTCATGTAGACGTATTTTCCAACTGAATTTTAATAGAGAATATATTAATCTTGTTTATTTCAGGTTTGCTTTCTTAAATCGATGTAGATAGTTTTTGCTCCTACCATTGCTTTTCGTTTCGTATACCTTGCGTCGTCATTAACAGTCGTATATTCGTATATGTATAAAACTGTCATGATGGGCAATGTGGAATTATGTGAAAATGAGACTAAGAAAGACCAGCATCCAAGAAAACAATGAGCTTTTGCTTATCTTAAGAACGTTTAAGTGTATGCATGTACATACATACATACATGCATACATACATACATACATACATACATACATACATACATACATACATACATACATACATACATACATACATACATACATACATACATACATACATACATACATACATACATACATACATACATACATACATACATACATACATACATACATACATACATACATACATACATACAAGCATGCATGCATGCATGCATGCATGCATCCATCCATCCATCCATCCATCCATCCATCCATCCATCCATCCATCCATACATACATACATACATACATACATACATACATACATACATACATACATACATACATACATACATACATACATACATACATACATACAAGCATGCATGCAAGCATCCATCCATACATACATACATACATACATACATACATACATACATACATACATACATACATACATACATACATACATACATACATACATACATACATACATAAAGCTATTGTTTCGTAAAGATTATATTTGCTGACGTCATTGTTGAAGAATCTCTTATAACAGACTTTGAAATATATATTTGATCGCCATGAAATAACACATTAGACAGGAAAACTGTAGCAATCAATGAATGATATTTTTTAAGTAGATTGTCCATGTAAGATCCGTGTTGTATTTTGCAGGTATCAATCATAACACGACCACTGTAATGCCATCGGAATTGGATACAGAAGGTGCTGTATACACTACATATATGTTAATTTACATGTTATGTTAGCACAATTTTGTGCACTGCAATACCTTCTTAGTACATTTTTTTAAGATACTTTAGCATTAATAAACAATATTATTTTCAAAACTAATATGAACCTTTTTTATAAAATGTTATTCTCTGTCATATACTTTTAAATGCATGCAGAACAAATATTTTGTAACAGTACTCAACATTAAAGTATACAGAATATGATTAAATAGCATTATCTCCCCTGCCGTTACCATTACAATATCAAGATGATATAGTCATGTGTCACTTTGTTAAACTTGCATTTATAATATATACAAAATTTAAAATTGATTTTCACGTAGTAGACAATAACAAACGTATGGTCATCATATTTCGTCGATGTAATAATAATAAAAATAATGATAATAATAAAAAATAATAATAATAATAATAATAATAATAATAATAATAATAATAATAATAATAATAATAATAATAATAATAATAATAATAATAATAATAATAATAATAATTATTATTATTATTATTATTATTATTATTATTATTATTATTATTATTATTATTATATACATCATGGTATATTCTGCTACTTCTTAGTCATGTATTTAACAGTCAGAAATCAATTTAATGTGTTTCATATAAGCACAGGAAAAGAAAACGTGCGCCGTAATTTCAATATATACAATTGAAACGCGTTAGGTCGTGATAGAATCTGGAAAATGAATTAAGAAAAATTAAAAACTAATTAGCTACTTAGTTGTATTGTCAATATGCACTTTATCTTTACCAGACAGACACTATTTTGTTCACAACAGCACCATGATCTGGGGTCTTAGTATTATTGATTTCCATTGGTATTAGAACAACATTGTACATTTTCGCATCGACATGATCAAATTTGCAATAAAATATTGAACAATTGCCATCAAAGTTCAGTCTTTATAGATCTAATTTTTTATCAACAATTAAGGAAATAAATGTTCATTAGTGTATTCGTGTTTGAAGAGTTGATGCATCCAAAATGTCAAGTTAGAGACTCGCCCTCGAAAAATGAGAGTAGTATAGTTGGACGTCCCACTAAACTACTTATGAGTCTGTTTTATATAAACTCAGCATTATGTTCAGAAAATAAAAAACAGAGTTTATACCGTCTTCGTACTAAACGTTTCCAATTTTCTATTTCATTTATCTATTTTTCTATGTGACTGTTTGTCATTTTTCACAACTTGTATTTGCACCTATCATTTTTATATTGATTTTTTTGTGCATATCACGGCTAAATATTAGTGCTTTATTTGTGAGAATATGTCACATGCTTATTCTTTATTGTATAGAAATGAATCATCCAATAATGCTGATAAATTTTGATCTAAGTCATTTGCCATGGTTGGTAAATAGGGGTAATTCACGAAAGAAATATATCAGTACAACCAACCAACCCCAAAACACACACACACCCATATCCACACACACAAAAAATTAAACACTGTGTTGCTTTGAATTTCTTTTACTTTCAGAGCTTCCTTTCAAACGCCATTTGATGTACGTTCTTCTCGGAAGTGGAATTACTGTAGCTGTTGCTTTCTTAGCCTGTCTCCTTTACAAACTTACCAAATGGTAATAAGTGCTGTCAATGTATTTAAAAACAGAAGTTAAAGGAAAAAACTATATGTAGCAGGAAACATTGCGAGATTTGGTGCTTCTTCTTAAAATATAAACATATTTATTGCGCCTGCCACACAATGAATATTCTCACAATTCATACTCTTTACGGAAGATTGTATGCATTAAATATCATGTGTGATGAATTAACACACCGAAAAATTTAGAAATGTATCACTATCACGGAATTTCATCACAAAACTATTTTATTATAATGTAACTCCTCGTCGATAAAAAAGAGTTTAAATACATGTATCACTGTGAAATTAATGTGTAACTTGTCGTAATTATAAATTGCAACGTATAAAAATAAAGATACAACCTCTCTCTCTCTCTCTCTCTCTCTCTCTCTCTCTCTCTCTCTCTCTCTCTCTCTCTCTCTCTCTCTCTCTCTCTCTCTCTCTCTCTCTCTGGTGCGTGAAGGCAAGGCGATGGGTGCCATTCACTCGCGGACCTGGGTTCGAAACTCCGTAATGTACGAATTTAATTTCTCTAACCTGTATGATAGTATTGTTTATATTAAACTATTATTTCTGACCACTATTGACAAGATTCTACTACAGAATCCAATGATATCACTGTCTGTTCTGTCTGGTATATATTTATAATTCTTAGTAATACAAAAATCGTATATACCTTGATTTCTTTCATAGGAATCTGAAACGACTGTGTATAAATATATATATATATATATATATATATATATATATATATATATATATATATATATATATATATATATATATATATATATGATAATTATTTACTAGGTCATCATACGAGTGTTTCTGCTACGCACGAGCTCATATAATACCTACTCAGTGCCATTTTTTTGGTGATGCTTGCTTAGTCGTGACGGTATATGGTCTGGTGCGTGCATGCAAGGTGATGAATGCCATTTACTCGCTGACCTGGGTTCTAAACTCTGTAGAGTACGAATTTAGTTTCTCTAACCTGTATGATAGTATTTTTGTATTAAACTATATATGCACATACATACATACATACATACATACATACATACATACATAGAATTTTGGAACGTTCTTGTATGTATTTGGCTCAGTCTCTGTGATTTGCTTCTTTTAGGTTACACGTGGATAGAGTGTCAAATAGGAGTGCAGTCACAGATTGTAAAAAAGATGATAGAGACGAAAACCTAAAGGAGGAAGTCCCGTCTGGAAACTATTGGACAATTGTATGCAGTGAAGAAGGGGAATTGAACAGCGTCATCGAAACGGAATTTGAACGACACAGGCAAAATCAACTAATTGGACAAAAGATAACTTCAACAAATAGTGAATTAAAATTACTAATGAGACCCAGGGAAGTCCATCAAGTTATAGTGGAAGTCGAAGGGTATCTGAATCCCATTGAAGCATATCCTGTAGAACTAGATGATTACATCCATCCAATTCACTCAGATCCCGTGCATTCCGGCTTTGTACCTGCATGTCAATCAACAGAGGTTTGAACTACTGCTTTTTACTACGTGCTCGTGAGCAGCCGAAAAATGTGTATCCAATGAATATAATGTATTATCTCAAATCTAAATACGTGACAATCTAAAATCTGTGTGTGTGTATATATATATATTGTCATTAAATATTTTCATACTAACAAAACCATCGTTGCTAACTAACTTATTTCTGCGATTAATATCATTAACAATTTCAATCGAAATTCTACGGCATAAGTTTTTCATAGTCTTTCCAAATAATGAGTTGTTCATTAACTTGCAAACTTTTTTCTCAAATTCGTTTGTAGCTACGGCACGACGTTTCGTATTTAGGTTAATATAATCCGACATCCACTGCGATTGATAAAACTTTAGCACATGATGGACTTTTCTCAGAATCAGTCCAGCATCTACTGATTGCTTTAGGGTTTTGTAATGCATGACATAATTTCTTTTATCTAACAAATTTGGAACTAACTTGTTAACGATAGAGCATTCTGCTGTTGTCATAGCTCGTTGTTCAGGTGAAAATAAACTGTAATGAATCGTCATTGATTCTACGCAAAATGGATAGTCGTTATGTAGATCGTGTAACGAACTGGTGTAGTCTAAATCAACTTTAACAATATATAAAATATCTTTCGGAAGATTTTTTTCAGTTTCTTTTAAAAAATGGTTTGGAGTTATCCAGTGACCCCCCCCCCGCAAGGCATTGGCTCCCCCATAGACCGTCCGTAAAGGTTCACCATATCTAGATAAATAATGTAACTCGACGGAAGATTTATATCATAGCTTTTTAAGTATGTATTATCAGCAGCTGCATATTTTTTGTTATGACGCTAATTCTGCCTCTGTTGCCTTTTTCAATAAAGTTAAACATATAGACATCTGTTAATCGTTCTAATTCTATCTCGCTAGTTTAAGTAAAGCGTCCCAAGACAACTCTGGAGCAGAATAATACCAACAGGGGACTAATCCGTAACTTACATAACTAACCTGACGAAAATTCTCGAAAACATCTGCTAGCAATAACACATCAGTTTTCAGATATAAATCGTGATAATCGCCAAATGTTTTACAGGCAAATATAGTCCACATACTTGCGTATATTTATACTCATCGTTGCTGATGTTCTTGTTCTTGAGCTGAGAGTAAAATTTGCCTTTGTCATGTAGAGAGGTCTCATTAAATCTGCTCCAATCGTCAAGATATTTGTAAGGAAAGATACCTTTTTTGTCAGATGGATATAGATTTCATCGAAGCAGCTGCACAGAATATTTAAAATACAGTAACCTTTCACGAGCTCGTCTATTGATGCCGCTATAAATTGCAAGCTGTCGATAAAGCGTAATTTGCCGAGGATCACCGACATATACTTTTCAAAATTATTTGGAATACATTTTATCACGTTATTTAGTTTCAGTTTAGCTTTCATGTTTATAACACCAAACGCTTCTTCATTAATGTGACAGTTGTAGCCGCGAACGTTATTTAAAAATGCTGGAATAAAATCTGGAGCATGAAATTTCAAATTGCAACTGTTATGAGCTGCTCCGCGATATTGGCTGTCAAATGTCAGTGATCTCGCACCTTGGAGTCCGCCAGAGGTTTTTCACAAATATGGCAATTAAACGCCTCATCAAAGTCGAGTTGTTGTTTAGACGCTATTCTAATCGGAGCTATCCTAAGTAATCTATTAGAAATTGTATAAACTTCGTCTATTACATTTTTTAATAGCCACACAGCAGGATTTTCACCTCTATATAACCTTATCGGAGACGAAAATCTATCGCTGCCGCAACAAATTACTTTGTAGGCTATACCGCAAGGAATATGCTGTTGTATCTTTCTTGTACTTGATTTTTTTTGGATTATATTCTGTTCCAGCTACGGGAACGAGTAGACACTCGAAATCGGCGTAAATAAAAATAGGAATACTTAGCTTATGATTATAATTTTTAAATTTTAATATTTTCTCTTTTTCGCTAGGCATAGTTTTTTTTAACATTAACGCAGTATTTGAGATGGACCTGCAGTCTCTCATCGCTAGTAAAACCGTGCAAATATCTATAACAGAAAATATCTCTTGTTTTTGTTTTTGCTGTACTGTTCGCCAACTAAGCCGTTAAAGTTCTTTATCCAAGAGTAATATCCCTGAAAAAATAATAAATTTATTGTCTTTTGAGAAGCTCTTTCTGAGATGTATCTAGTGTAAACGTTTTCTGGCTCGTCTAGTCCGAAAATATTTACTGAGATACCGTTTTGCTTCTCGAACTTTGGTATATAACGTTCTGCTACTGGAAAGTTTATGCCGTCAAAATTGAGTTCGTTCTTTTGCGGAAAGAACATTTTGACGCGATCGGAATTCTGCTCTTTTTGGAAACATTGCGGAAAGAATAGACCACTGGAAACATTTCTTATCGTTGTTTTGGACATTTATACAGCACCTTTTGTTCTTAAGTTTTTTAGTCAGGTAGACTTACCCAGTGCCGCGAAGTACGTTATATTTCGCTGTGTGAAATAAAACTGTTTTTATCATTCCGAATTTCAAACCTGACCACGACGAGGTAAATTTTTCTCGTTTTTTTTTGTTTATTTCCTGATGTATTTGATTTGCGATCATAGCAATGTTTGTTCCAGTTAATATCTTTCTCGATTTAGCTGTTAAATAGGGTTCTTAGATTTCGCTTTCAAAAGTTTTTGTTTCTTCGACCGCGTGTAACTTTGATAAACTCATATGATATTGGACTATGTGTTTGATACTTCTATGAACTGCAAGTTATCTAGCTATAAAAGGTTGTAAAAGATGATATAAATTTGTACAGGTAAAATTAGCTAATATAGTCAGATCATCAAGTTTGTAACTGTTGTCATAACCTGAAAATGCCGAAGCAATTTTTTTTCGGATTTGATAATGCTCGTTTTAGCATATGTTGCGCAATTACAGCATTATATGTATATATACCATTGTTCATTCAATTGAATTTTTTTAAACAAGTTTAATTAGAGATTTAAAAAATTGTATGTATATATATATATATATATATATATATATATATATATATATATATATATATATATATATATATATATATATATATATATATAAAGACAGAAATATTGAGATATATACCACTGACAGCGGAAGAGCAAGAAACATACCATGTTCACCCAGAATACAACCTATACGCTGGAAATGCATTAGGTTCTGTTATCAACATAACAACCAAAAAAGCTATTGGCGTACCAACTCCGGATGGTATGTAAATTTCAGTAAAGTGTGATAGCGCAGGAAGAATCAAAATGTCTAAAAAAGAGTTTATTTATACTTTGTTGGAGATATTCCAGCAGGACAGCGAGTATATAGATCAAATGGTGCAGCTGCTGATGATAATATTGAAAATTTAGGATTACAAAACGAATATCAACCCCATCCAGTATTTCATCTATATGAGGCAAATGATGAGAGCACTATTCGAAATATTAAAACTAAAAAACCATTAGGAAATTCAGATATTGTTGGTTATTTACAGGTAGTTGTACGTGGGATAAATACAGATTTTGTTTGTTATAGATCGCATAGATTTGTGTTCGAAACTTTTAACGGAATAATATCAGATAATTTAGTTATCGACCACATTAACAAAATTAAAACTGATAATCGTTTGGAAAATTTAGATTTGGTTAGGGAAAAAAATACTAGAAGAGGAGACGCTGGTAGTAGTAATAATTTTAAAAATCCAAAATCAGTTTTCTCAATAAATCTCGAAATGTCTAAGGAAATGAAATTTGAATCAATAACATATGCTGCAAAATATCATAAAATTGATCCACGTTCAGTAAAATTTGTAGCTGATAATAAAAGAATATCGCCAGTGTCCATGATAACATTTGATCAGTTTAGTTTTAAATACGGTAACTAATAATATTTTCTATATCATTACGAGAAAGACAATTATGACCAAATTCCATCACGTCATCGCGATTTAGTCGTAACGCCATTATTTTATTTATATTAAGTTTTATTTTATCCGCTGCCGTTAACAAAACTTTATCAAAAATTTATGATGCTATCATAACGTCAACGAAACAAAATAATATCCCAGCAAGCAGTTTCGAACTGCTTCAGTAAATTGGTAAATTCTTTTATGTTTAGTATATTAACTCTACAATGATATTTTATTTCCATATATTATATTAATTAGATAAAATATTATTATAAAAATGAACTTAATGGAGAGGCTGGCTCAGACATATTCGGAAGATTTTGTTTCAGTTACCAATGTCTCATCTGATAGATTTGCTGATTTCATCAACCATACTGAAAATTATATATTGTACAACTATGACGATGCCGATGTTGTCGTTAGCAAGAAATATTTAAGTACACAAACAACTGGGCGAAATGATGTTAAGTACCATATTGCCAAAAAAATATCAAAATTTGATTTTAGCGAGATCCGAGCACCAAATATTTTGGCGGCTAATAATACCTTTTTAAACGTAAAAGTACAGACAAATTATTTTTAAAATATTGTTAAATATTTAATTTAATGGCAGTCGATGATGCGAGAAAATTGCACTTAATATCCTTATGTAAACCTGTAAAATGTAAGTCAGTACTAATGAAATACGAGCAAATTTATAATAATATTATTCGATCGCAGTCAATGCAATCTCAGTCGATCTAATTAATATAATATATGGTAATAAAATATCATTGTAGAGTTAATATACTAAACAAAAAAGAATTTACCGAAGCAGTTCGAAATTGCTTATTTAAATTTATCGCTATATCCGCGCCATTTAACTAAACTTTTGTTGCCGCGCTTTCTAATAACTTTTTCGATAACAAATACATCTTGTTCTGTTTTCTGAAGTTCCTGCTCGTAAAAACTGCCAGTTATAGGTTCGCCTAATAAGTCTTTCAGCGAATATGTAACTGGTATTGTTAAAAGTACTTTATCAACAATAAATACTTCTTCACTCCAGATCGGAGTAAATTCATTTTCAATCTTTTTTAGGCAATGAAATTCTAACTTTACCGCCAACTCTAAATTTATGTCTGCGGTACTATTTTCGTTTGCTAGTATTGGATTTGCAAACGCGTCATTTGGTGACATTTTCCTTTTGCCAGAAAGGGTTCGGTGATTCGTGTTATTATATCCATCAACGATATTTTGAAACTTGTTGAAGTATTTATTCGTTTTTATTTTTTGCTGTCAAATACTTATGCATTTGTTTGTTAAGCGTGCGATTAAATCGTTCGACGATGACGCTTTTTCCTTCATTTCCAGTTACGTATTTTTAATGTTATTTTGTTCCAAAAACTGCTCGAACATTTTTTTAAAAAAAAACTCTGCTTCTTGATCGGTCCAGATTTAGTTTGGCATTCTTTCTTTTGTTGCTATTATGAGCTTTAGCGCGTCAACCATTGAGGTCCCCGTTTTATCCGAAACTGGTATACTAAATGCATTTTTACTAAAGCCATCGACAACATTAAAATGATATCTCTGTGGAGCTCCATCTCCACCAACGTTAAATTGAGCTAGATTTGAAATATCAACTAAATCTATCGCCTAAATATCATCAACGGCATTTACTACAACTTTACGGATCGGAAACGATTTTCCTTAGGTCTATGTCGTTCGACTGAAAGCGACGTTGTCGCTGGGTCATCGTATAAGTCTTTACCGAGTCCGAGTTTATATTTTGCTCTAATAAAACCCATGTATTAGGCGACGATCAACCCGCTCTCGCATATTTTCTGTTTTCGTTTCGCGAAGTTCGTCCAACATTACTTTGTCGTAACTGTGCTTTGTTTCGCCACTATGAAGATCAATATCTCTGTAGCAGATATCATGACGCATCGCTATTGCATCAACCTGATTGTAGGATTCTAGTCCTGGCAGCGGATTATCATTTTCGTCCAGTTGCTGATCAAGCGGATTCCACGGACCAGTATATTTATGGCCTGGCAATGTCCATCAGCCTTTCGGTTTAGATAGTTTGCCAATTAATGTATGTATTAAGTTCTAATTATTACTCTTTTGTTGCATTTCTGGCAGAATGTAACAATTTTATTTTGTTCGAAACATAAATCTCTATCAGCGTCGCAGTTGCGTTTCATTATTTATTTAGTCGTCTACTAAAATAACATCCCTGATAACATCTGATGGGCTAACCGCCCCAGACTTTGATGCTGGCAAGAACATACTTTTTCTTTTTCCACAAATTGCGCAAATAATCTTTAACATTATTATATTATTCTTTGTCTTTTCCGTGTTTTCGTCTTTATTTTCCGTTTAGTTTTATACTTGAGACAATATGTTGACATTGTTATATTTGTAAGTTTAGATAAAATTAATCGCGATCTCATCATTAACGCGAGAGAGTCGTTTATCCAACTGCAAAATAAACTTTTAAAAAATTTGAATTTTTTGGTCATCTTCTTAATGAACTTCACGCAATAATAACCGCAAGCGAAAGTTCCAACTGGCTGAATCTGATTAGAAGAATAATTTATTTTTTTGTATTTGCTTCTATATAGTTTAACCGCGTCATTCGGTGGAATTCCGAACGAGTCGAAATAAATGTTATCAAAAACAGCTACCCAATGTGTACCAGATTCGTCATTAAAATCTTGTATATTTATAACGCGAAAAGTTTTAACTTTTTGTAATTTATCAAATAAATCAAAATTACGTAACGCCTTGTTCCTTGCAGCATTAGTCCTCTTCCTGGTCCTAACAAACCCGGCAGTAAATTTCCCGCTAATCCTGACAGTAATGGGGCTATTGGAATAAATCCACCTTGTGTCTTTTTTCGCCGTTTTTCTTTTCGTTGTTGTCTTTTTTTCTAACAGTTTTTCGTTTAGGCATTATTTTTAATCTTTAGACAAACATTTTCTTTATTCTTCTATCTTTAACTGCCTTTCCTGATGTGCCTTTTACTGCTCCTGACGCCGCTGTTATCCCTAATGTTCCAAGTACTGGCAAAATTTTAGGCAGTAGTGTTTTGGCTATAACTGAAAGTGTCGGACCTAAGAAACCACGGTGGGATATCGCAGTTATTTGTGCAGCGCTCAAGTTTAAAACGAAAGGTTTTTTGCGATCGTATTTACTCGCTTGATTTTTGGTTAACAATAATTTTGTTAAAGCCCTCAAAGCACTCGGGTTGGTATTCAATGAAACCGACCTCCGCTTCGCAACAGCAGGTGTTAATTTTTTAACTTGGCCATCGGTTAAATGTACTTCTTTGATGATATATTTTGTCATCTTATATAACAATAACAGATTACACTTGTATTGTCATTTTACCTCCGATAGAGTTGATTGTCAAAGATCTGTCGCTTATCACTAATGCGTATACATTTAACGCCTCTGCTGGAACGGCCCCGAGCGTCCAAGTAATCTGAATATCAGTTGTACTGTCTAAGCTCGTTCGCTATGTTTACTGCAATCAAAGTTAAATATCGGATAAAGTGTACGAAATTCTTCTACTGATACTTGAGTTCCGTCTCCAGTATCTTGATATTTCTGCATTGAATCGAGCAGGCACATGTACGGTCTAGTATAGTTATTATTAGCGTCATTCGCAAAATTGCACTCGATCGCTCTTTCTGGATACTGCTTTGAATTTATTCTAGCATAAATTCGTCTAACATCAGCGTTATCAAATATTCCAATATTTTGTTGCTGATTTCCACGCCGATCTTTTCTCTGGAATACAACGAATGAATGACGCGACAGCTGTTTACTCGATATTTTTATAACTCACCATGTGTAGTCGGTAGTATTCGGGACTGCTGTTTGATATATTTTATGTTGTTGAAAATGAATATATTATTCGTGCATTTTTCCAGTATACTATCTAATTCTAATGCTTTAGTGACCGACGGGGTTATTCGTCACATCCACAGTACAAATTTGTTTATGACAAATTGCACATCAGCACCACGAGATCTAAATAGGCAATCATTTTGTTCTGCTCGATCTAAAATAAACGTATGTTAAACTCCTCGGAATACTTTATTACAGTCTCTGCAAAAGCTAAATATGGTACTGAGCAGCAACATCATTGTAATTTGACCTGATACTGCTGCGAGTTCTTTTCGCTTAGCATAACCTTCATTGTAACGTCTAGTTCGTACGCTAACTGCCCCGTTAACTAAATTTAACATTGCGGTACCATCATCAGCTGCTCCTGGTGGTGGTATAAAGAGATTATTACAAGCAGCAGTAAGTGAAATTTTTGTAGCGTCTGGTAGCATTAGCAATAAGAAAATCTCTTACAATTTCAGCATCCGCAGCAGCATTAGTTCCAGCAGCTAATGCTGTTCATAAAATAAAATCATTTATCACAGAAAGTATTGCCCCAGCGCCAGTATCTTTAAACCACATCATATTAGTTGCATTTGATTTGGATTAATCATCGGAAATCAAAATAATATTTAAGGCTGTTCCTGCAACTTCTGAGTGATTTGAAATATCTTCTACAGTTTGATTGGCCAGATGATATCGAGCACTCCTAAATAAACACCAACCATTATTTATAAGAGCTACTTCTGCACCAGCTGCAATTGCAACAGGCGGATTAGCTATTGTCATAATTTGACCACGTATTTTTAACTTTGCTTTTCAAGGCAGTAGAAATACGTACTCGTCTCTGGTATTAACTGTTCTAACTTCAGCCTTGGTAGGTTCGTTAGAATTTTAAAGGAGATATTCAACATATTCAAATTCCGTTACTGCGTCGTCTTTGTCAGAAATTTCTGCGAAATCGAGATAATTTTCACAGACATTTTCTTATTTTATTAGGTTATATACAATTATTGCGGCGTTGTAACTTTAGACATTAAATTTGTATAATCTGCCAGTCTTTTGGTGACACAAGTTTTGTCGTTGTTGTTATCATCGCTCGTTGGGTTTCTTTTGTTGGTGCTATTTCTGAAATAACTTGTTTGATTGACGGTGTTGCTTTAGGTTCACCTTTTATTTTATCAGATTTTTTTGTCCCACTGCATTTCCAGCAGCAGATGCAGCTCCAGTTGCAAAAGCTTTACCAGCGTCAAGTGCAATCGGCACAACTTTACGAGCTAGTCATGGAAAATTTTCAACACTTTTAGTAAATATATTTCCGAAAAATCCTCCTACATTTTTCTTCGATAAACTATTTTTGTTTTTTTTATTGATCTGAGGTTGTATATTTTTGTTGCTGAATCTTTCAAACAATATATGTTTTCTGTTGTTCGCCTACGCAACGCGTAGGTGCACGTAATAAGTAACAACTTCATTATTCAGATCCTACTGTCTTCCAGATTGGTCTGTAACTTGCACATTTACTCCTGTTATTTGATTTTCAACATTTAGCGGATAATAAATAATATGACGCGGAATTAATTTGCATGAGAGACCCTGGTAGAACTTCTGGTGAAAAACGGTATATAGTTTAAGCTTTGCTACCTTTAGCTGAATAAGAACCAGATGCGATTGAGCAATTTACCAGTATAGTGTTTACATCAGTTATATTTACTGGAAATTCACCGAAAAACGTAACAGGTTCTACAAGAGAATAACATAAGTCATATTTAAATCCTATCAATGATGCAATACTTTTGCGTGATGTAAAATTAATCATCATATTTTTAATGTTATTCTAGCGCATAACGTATTATAATTTGGTGCCAGCTCAAAATTTTCTGCAACTCCCTTGTTCGCTGTTATAAGTTCTTTTATTGTTTCATTTAGCTCGGTTATGTTGTAAGCTCCTTGTGGAATTTTAAAATGTATAAACTTATATTCTTTATGCCTTGAAGTTGATGAAGTAGTTGATGATTGAATTGATGAAGGAGTTGGATAAGTAACAGTAAATGTAAATTCATCATTTACTCCAGTCTTAACATTGGTCATAGCATTCCACCAAGTGCAGTAAATTAATCCAATTTCGTATTGTTTTTCACGATCTAGTTCTTTTGACAGAATATACTTTACTGAAAAGTTCGCGCTATCTTTATCAGATTGGCTAGAGTGGAGTAATAATGTTGCTGACATTTATTATTATATTTTATGAAATTAAGTCGCGGTGCAAAGTATCGTATTCGTCAGATGCTAATAAATTTTTCGATCTCAAATTATCAAGTATGTCGATGATTTCATTGTCGATTTCAGTGCCAACATTTCCTGCTTCTTTTGATGATATCAATAGCATTAATCTGCCGATCATTTTAGTAACTGATGCGAATATTCTGACACCTGTTCCTGTTTGTTTTCCTCTATGTTGTTCTAAAAGTTTTTTTATCAAATACAAAAAAAAAATTCCTTTTAAAATACCAACCCGTACCAAAAGGTTTTGTTCTTCTAGCTTTTGCTGTTCTTCCAAATGTGAGAGCAATAACAATATACCTCATTCTATCATAAAGTGGAAGCATAGCATCAGTTCCTATGGTTGTTTCTAACTCATTTTTAGCATCAGCTCCGTGTCTTATTATTGCATTTAATCTATAAATTAATGTGGTATATTCTGCATCGGTCCACTTATTTATATTATCAATATCTTTTTTATTTTCTTTCTCTAAAAATTCATTATATTCATGCACTTTTATCCCATCATTTGCTATTTTTATAAACCATTGTCTTTTCTCTCCAACTTCCATAAACCTTAGAGTAAGCTCGCCAACTCTTTGTTGCTCATCTTTTATATCTTTTATATCTCCTGATAAATTTGTTAAAATTTTTTTAACTTCTTGTGTTGTTAATGTTGCTAATCTTCGTTCAGGTTTCAGCGGTTTATGTATAAGCCTATCTATTTCAGCTTGCCTCGCAGCATGATCATCTATATTTGCTGCATGTGCCTCAGCTAATCATTTCTCCGCCTCTTGTTGTTCTTTAGCTAATCCGAGTAAACCTTTCTCTTGTAATTGTTTAGCTTCTTCTTCTGATAGTGGTTTAGTTATGGGTTGTTTTCTAAGTAAAGCCTCAGTAACTGGTTTAAAAACTTTAGCTGCTGTTTTTGCTGCAAGAACTTGACCGCGTCGAGCTTGCTGTACTAGCTGTTTAAATTTTGCCTGAGATTATGCAAGTTTTTTAGATCTTCAATTATATACTATTTTCTAAAAAAATTATTGTAGATAGTTTTCAGTACAACATCGAAACATTTTATTCTTATCATTTGTTAACTTATTGAACAAGAAAAACTCGTATCTATTTGCCATTGCTTGACGATATAGTTCAATAAATTTTTCTTTTGTTATGTCGCCGCATTGTTCGTTCGCGATATTTCTAACGTCAATATTGTCAAGTCCTGGAAATAATATAAAACAACCAGTATTTCGCCTAATAAATCTGTCGACATTATAATATCCTTGAGCGAGATAAATATAATTAAATTTCTTATTTCGCGACAGTGAAAAATACGATCTGATTTTATTCATTTCCTCGTTGTTTAGCGGAATATCATCAAAAGCAACTATTTTGTGTTCGGATTAATCGAGTTGATTAACTGGAAAAAGTTCTTCCGGTTGTTTGATGATAAAGAAATCCTCGCCAGTTTCAAGATCGTCACGAAATTTGTCATTATAATTGTTAAGCAGCTCGTACTCATCTTGTTGCAGATTAATTGTATAGATATAAACTCGATCGTAGTTAAAATTATCTCCTAAAAGTAAATTCGTTAGAAAATTTGCTTTGCCAGATCCGGTTCTACCAATAATAAGATAATGACAATCTGGAAGCTCATTGTTATGTTTATGTTTTGCCAACCACTCTTTATCAAAGTTTAATATCGACGATTTTGCGATTACTATTATGGTATATAATTTTGTCAAGTAGTAAATAAATAATGAGTTTTTATTCAAATGGAACAACAGCAGGAGAATCAGCGTCTTCTCAGCAAGGTAACTTATCTAAATACGCAACTCTTGATCAGCTTAAAAATGAAATTACTAATTTAATAGATATCACGAGTGTTGATCAAAACGAGGTTGTTGTTTTTCAAGATAAAGGAGGACGATTAAAAACGAGCAACATACAACTATCAGATGTACTTGTACGAATTCACACCGCGGTTGTTAACAATATAGTTGCTTTTGCTGATCAAGTTAAAATATTACATTCGGGCAAAACCGTTAACGATTATGTTAAGAAAGCTGGCGATGTATTTACTGGCGACATAATAATGTCAGAATTTTTTTTTACAAATCTTGGAAACCCAACCGCAGATACAGATGCAAGAACAAAACAATACGAGATGATCAAGGATCTAAGTACGTGTTTGTGCGCAGTTGTATCATGTTTGCATTTCTAATATGACAACAATGGTATTAATAATATTAGAACACCAGAAACAGATTTGGAAGCTGCAACTAAAAAATATGTCGACGATAAGGAAATTCCAATAACGACTTCGTTAACTACGATCAATGATGAAGTTTCCTCATTTAGAACTGATTACTCTAATCACATATAAACATAATTCGCTTAAATCCTCATAGAGTGGGACAAATACAACTATATTAACTGCATGATTTACGTGGATATCTGTCTCAACATACTCCCTTAACATATTTATGTGGCAAATTTGATTTTGTTCGCCTCCCAGGAGTATTTTGGATGTAATTTAAATCATTTGATTTCTTTTAACTGGGTACGGAACATAAACTTGGCCTGAAGCGGATTGTGTGGTATGATCAAGAAAGACAGAACACTATCACTAGGCTGAAACCTCCCTCTATATGCATTTTCATATTTTCATCATAACTTGTTTTCCATTTTGATTGAATAGCGTGCGAATTAGTTACTTCAACCTCACAACCCTTTGTCAACTTATACTTAAAATTGGAAACATAATCGAGAAGATCTATTTTGGCATCTTTATTAGAAGTAAGTTTCTCTGCAAACAATGTGCATTGTGTCCGAAACCTAGATCAAAGGAACTGAACCCTAAAGATTCTTCAACTGATTCATGAACAGCAAACAATAGTACATGAATACATTTATCCCAATCATTACCCGTATGAAAACGATATGACCGAATCATAATTTTCAAAGTGTGATGACATCTTTCTAAAGCCATCTTGGCTTTCAGGATGATAGGTAAAAGACTTGAATTGCTGGATGCCTAATTCGTAAATAACCCGATTAAATGTTCTAGAGATAAAGATTGACCCTTAATCAAACTAGACAGATTTGAGAAAGCCAAACTGAGCTAATGATTATCAAAGCTTTTACTTTTGTTTTAGTTTTAATATCACTTTAATGAATTGCTTCTTTTAATCGTGTTGATACACACATTATGGTCAACAAGTATTGTTTACCTGACTTAATCTTAGGTAATGGACTGACACAATCTACCAGTATTCAGATGAAGGAATGGGTTGCAGATGAGCCTTTGGTATTTTCTGGTCGGGATTTCCTACCATTTGACAAGTATGACAATATCTGCAGTGTTTCCACTTTTAATTCTTGGCCAATAAAAGTGATCTTGTGATAAGTTTTATTAATTCCTATATGACCAACTAAAGTAATTTCATGGGGAAAACTAAGTATGCCTATCTCGTACTAGTTTGGAAATGCAATTTGATAGATCACTTACCACTCGTGATCAGATGGTGGCTCAGGAGATATTCATTTTCTCATAAGAATCATATTTTTAATGAAATAAAAGACAGGTATTTCTGAGACTTCAGTTTAACACATAGCCCTTTAAAACAAACATATCTCAGGATTTTTTCTCTGTTAGACGACAAGTGATTGTCGTTTGTTACCCTGACTGTAACAAAAATAATGAGTAGTGAAAAGAGGATTAATGCGATATATACCTTTTGACTGATGGAAACAAGGAGGGAAAGTGACCTCATCAAAAGCCTGACCAATACATATGTTAGCTAAAGGAATACTTTCCTTATTTAAGTCATTTTGAAGAGCTTTCTTTGCCATAGCACTTGTAACTTCACAAGCTGGATATAAATCATGGATTTTTTGTCAGTATGATGTCATCTTTTAGATCCAAACAAGGTTTATCAGTTACAAGTGAATTAACGTCAATTTTGTCTCAAGCTATGTAATTGCCTAGTAATAAATGAATGCCCTCAGTGGGTAAATATTACACTCTTCCACCATGCACCTTCATGAAAAACTACGACTACTGATAACAAATTTGCACAATGAAGAGGCCCATTAACAAAGCCGCAATCTACTCCCTGAATAAGAACACTCTCATTAGAAGACTACTCAGTAAAAGCAGAGTACCTGATAATAAAAGATTTGGAGAAGCTCCCGTGTCCTTTACAATTTTAGTAGAGACAGAACTGTCAGAATCACCTAAGAGTGATATAAAACTCTTCGACATAAATGATTCAAATTGTTCCTAATAAAATCAGATGGGGTTTATTAGACAGAACAAATGTATTGCTTTCAATACATTACCGTGACCTTGACCTCTTAAAAATTAAAGCATTTTAAATAGGTTTGTCTTGATTCTGTTGCTTATTTATCAGCTAGCAGCAATCAGAAATAACGCGTTCTTTCTTCTTGCAATAAGTACACGTATAAATAGATAACGAGTGATATTTAGAAGGGCTCAAATGAGGCAGAAGTATTTTTTATAAAGCAGACTACTGAGTGGAAGACTTGCTTACAAATGAAACTTTATGAATTAAGAAATACTAGTCAGCATCAAGAATATCATTTGCCAAGGTTTCAATAATATGTTCATCAAGATAAATCTTAGTGTTCTATGGACAGAATTCTTAAACTCTTCAAGTAAAGCAAATTGTTTGAGACTTTCATAAGCTTGATCAGCTTTCTTGGCTAAGCATCATCTATCATATAACTGCTCTTTTTCTCCTTCAAATCTGTCCAACTTGTATTTTAGTTTCGGATTTTTTGCCGATAAATCTGTGGAATTAATTCATAATCCTTTAAGATTAATTCTTTAACCATACCATAGTCAGCACTTTGATAGACTGACAGGGATGCATACATATTTCTGGCTTTGCCAACATATACACGCTGTAATAATTGAGTCCAATGCTCCCTTGGCCATTTCAAAATTTCGGTAACTTTTGCAAAATAAAGAAAATATTTGTCTACCTCTTTTTTCGCCAAAAGTATATACTAGCCTAAAATTTCTTGTATGTCAAAAGTTGAATTTTTAGGTGAAATCGATAGGTGCCCTTTATTCTTCAGAAAGATCGTAATTTTTGACAAGTTCAAGGAATTTCATCTTTTTTAAAACTACTAAACTGCCCCTGAGTAGGATTTGAAAGAATAGTCTCCACTTTTGACGACATTGTAAAACACCTGTTGATTTCACTAAACAGTTCATAGTAAATGTGAAATAGTACTTGGGATTTTTTTTTTAAAAAAAAGGAAAATTTAATTTTCAAAACCAATTGTCTGAAATATTTTAGCCAGTCCATATATCGCAAGTACGAGGCCCCAAGTTTCTTTGTTACATGTAATGGATCGTACAAAAGTAACAAAGAAAAGAGTGAAGCCAACAGGCTTTGCGAATTTAACAAAATATTATCTTTCCCTAAAAAAAACCCCAAGGTAAATGTTTGAAAAATGATTTAAGGTTTATGAATCTAATTCCAAATTAAACCTAGAATTAATGAACATAAGCCTTGACAACAAAGAGACCTCGTGAATCACAGTTCGAATCCCGATAAAGTTTCAATATAGAATGTGATGACGTTTTCTATAACCTATGTATTGACGTGTCAAAAGTTCTTTGTTGAATCACCAATAATAATATTAATCTGGCTTTAGAAATCCGAATAATTTCCAACAATCTGGCGAGGCACTGTCAACGTTGTCAAATATGGCTTCAATTTATTTTGCTGCAATGGAGTGGCATGTAATGTTAATAAACGTTATGATACCATTGTCTAACGTGGACATTTTGGATTAATCATGTATATCCACTCGTGTAAGTGTTTCTTCTATTTCGTAGAAGGTCTCATAAGTAAGTAAAATTAAGATGTGTCTTTATCGTGTATTTATATATACTGCTCTCTAGATACGACGACCGAGTAGGAGTGATACTGGAAAGATATATGGTTTAGATTCCACAAACAGGTGCACACACACATATCAAATACGTTTCAAGTGGGTCATTGTTCGTGTATTTTCGGTTTCGCCTAATATTAAGGTAAATCGAAGCAAGATCCAGGGGATCAATTTGAGAACTCAAACAATATGTAACCCTGGGAGGTAATGCCTCATTTAGCTATGGTTATGCAAGCTATTCTCTCATAAGCACGACTGACAACGTCGCAAGCTAGATTAACCTGAGTGGTTGAGACAATCATAACAATGTCTGGTTAGATACGGTATCGTCTGGATTTATATTCTGCGCGTAGAAATCGTTTGTCCTTAGATGATTTTATTTATGTTTTCAGATTAAGCAAGAACCGTTCTCCGCCAGATGTGGAGATTCAAATAAAACCAAAGAAATGGCTATATGTTTGTATTAGTTTATATAAATTTCACATTCATTGCCAGTTACGACTGTGTCCTAAACAAGCGGGAGGAGTGGGACGGGGAAGAAGTAGATCAACGTGCCAGGCTCCGCTAACGTCTGCCAAAAACAAAACAAAAATGTTCGGAATGAAAGCAGAAAACGGATATTAGGTTACACGAAACACAAATACAGTGACACATATGCGATTTTTTTTAGTAGATAGGTGTAGAAAAGCTTTTATGATGAGATCGTGATCATCAAGGTAACCTTTGTAGTTTTGGTGGCAACGACACGTCGCATCGCATCATGGTTTATATGGAAGATTCGGTTCATCTCAACGCAAACTTGTTAATAACTCGTCGTTGGTGTGTTCTCCGTATACATAAGCGATGTCTCAACATTATCGATGTCTTTACATGTTCATGTATCAACGCAATAAACGTTTCTGATAAATAATGTCGTTTGTGGAGAACCTCTGAGAAGTTGATGACGCCTCATAAATGACTTCTGGACTGGAACAACTAGCTATATAACTCCACAGAGCAAAAATAAATAAATGCTACAAAAAAGAGTTATTTTGTAAGCAGTAGATGAAATTAGAGCTGTTGATATAACTGATATGACACAATTAATTGGCTATAATCAGGGTAACAAGCACCTGTTTAGTGTTGTTGGGTGTTTTTAGCAGCTCTGGATTCAGTGAACCAGTTAAGAATAAAATGGGCAATACTATACCATCTGTCTTTCATGATATAATGAGAAAATTTGAGAGACAGCGATATTTTTCAACAAAGAATTAGAGTATTTTCTCAACAAGCAACAACATTGTCAAATAGACGACATGTAGTGACGATACGAATGTTATATTTCAGCGAAACAAAAGGACACTTTAACGAGAAATGACAACGAACAGCACGAATAATTACGCTGATACGTTACAGAAGATTGTTAATAACTACAATGACCTTAAAACAGATCAGCCAAGATGAAACTTATTGCAGCCATTGCTAATCCAATTGTCGCCAGCAGGAATCTATTTGAAAAGTATCAGCAGGATATTGATAAGATATCGAAAAAGAATAAGTTTAGCAAACATGACAGTCAGAATTTGTGTCGTAATAGTGTTTCAGAAGGGCTATCAACACAACAAGATGAAAGAGGTTTTTTTTGCTGATAAGGTACAACCAACTAATCCAATACCTCACAATATAAAATATCCTAATGATGAGGACACTACAGGGTCATTGTACGAACATGAGCTACAAAAAGCACAAGACTTTTTTGTTATTGAGAAAATATTAATGAAGCGAGGTAACAGAAGCCTGATAGTGGCGTGGATACTCCGACTCATTAAGCGGTTGAATCTTAATTAACACGATAAAAATATTGGCTTGATATAATATAATTAAAGATCTATTTGTACTTGACTAATACTGATTTACACTTAACTGGCTTACAAAGTGCACATAACTTAGTTTTTCTTTGCTTTTTAGTGATTGTGTTTTGTTGATGCATTATGTTGAATATTTTTGAGAAAATGTAATGCAACTTGATATTCTTAAGACGCCCTGTATAGCGATGTTCATGAACAGACACATGACAGTATTGATAAATTCTTCCTCGTTTAATGTGAAATCGAATATTTAAAACCTTTTTGCGACGTGGTACTTCGCATCATAATTTGTCTTTGATCATTGATACACAGCGTGATATTCATTAACAATCTCACCCTGATCAACAACATAGACTAGTTTATCAACATTTCATGCTGGTTCTTCTGTTGTGATAAGCATTTTATCTTCTTGATCACTAATCATCTAAAAACTAGCGAGAAAGTTAGCTAGATTCATTTATTATATAACTAAACCTGACTCGAATTCCACTAAAGATTTTTGCGTGAAATGATAGGTACACTCCATCGGCGACCTTCTCTTCTTCACTGAACTTGGATTCATAACAAAATGTTTAGCTGCTACTGTAATTGATTTATCATACAGTCCTCGTTTGATCAATATGTGTCGTACAGTGTGTGAAATTTGTACTCGTCATCAAGGACTAAATTATCCATGTCATTGTTTTGTCTATTACCATCAGCAAAATAAACTGTTTTCCAAGTGGTACATGGCCGTTAAATACCTCCCAAATCGAACGACATAAAATCATTGCTGAGTCTCTAGAACCTTCACGATATATCCGAAACGTGTAGTTCGTCTGTAATATTTCTTCGTTTTAACGTTTATTTCACCTAGCTTGTTTCCTGTACAAAGCAGGTACTTGATATGCTGATATAGATCCTCCTTATCATCAAAATCACTATCACTAATCATCAAAACCCTCAATGTTAATAACTCTCAGAGACATTATCATTCAATAAGTCTAGTCTCTAATAGGAAAACTGTTGACGATCAATTAGTTAAATATCTATTACAATTGGAGATGTAATAGAAAATATCATTTGAGATGATTCCATATGACAAGATAATCCTAGACAAAATGATCAGAAGATTAAAAACACTATATTTCACTCTAACAAAACAACAATATGGGACTGTACAATCGAACGCTGATGTTTACAAAATCGCTAAATTAATTCGTGATGTCAACAACCGATTACTAAGTGGACCTAAATGAGCCAAGTTCGCTGAAAAATTTAAGAAACTGATTAGCGGTAATCATTCAATCGCAGTTTGCTAGAGATCTTATGAAATAGTATTTCAATCTGTCATGGACATTTTCTGCTTATCCAAGAAAAATTATTGGTATGATCAGAATGCGTTAAGACATTAAACAAACACAAAAAAAAACAAACAACAAAGCCAAAAAACAAATAAGAAAAATTGAACATGAGATACAAACAACAACGCATTCAACTGAGAGAAAATAGACGGAGGCAAATTAGTGCATGATAAATTGAGTCATCTTTCGTTGGATGTGACAATTCATTAATGTTCGACAAGTAAAAGATACTGGATGATGGTTTCGACCAACACGATATACTTAATCTGGTAAGACCGATTATTAATACTGCGACAAAAAGGCTCTGTGGTATCAAGTTGATTATTGGCGTTGATGTTCTAATGAAGAGACAAGTTGATGCAGAGTCTAAGGAGATGACACCATGGTAAAATACGAAATCATTTTTAGTTTACCTAAGTAATAAAGCTGCTGAGTTAGATGATCAGATGTATCAAGAGACAATGGACAAGAAAGAGGCGTACCAGCAATGTGTCTCAGCATGGATCTTCGAGAAAGTTAACAAAATCAGGTTTCTTACTGAAAAGACAGCGATACTAAGAGGATCATAATACATCAAGTTGCTTTTCTCATTGAGAAAACAAAATTGTGTTTGAAGATACACAGTAATGTCGACCATTACTTCCTTTGGTGAATGCTAGCTCACGTTTGGCCACCTGACTGACATACAGAAAGACTTAACAAATACAGAAAGCATTGGCTTGGTCGGGAATCCTGGGCACTTTCCACGTAAGTGAATAGTTACGACCTTCGCATAGTTACGACTGTCGAGACGAAAATAAACGCTATATTGTTCTAGTGACTCGAGTAACGTGTGGGAAACAGTTATACAACATATTAAGATAGGCATAAGATTTGCAGTGTTGGTGGGTGCACAAACCATCATGTGGAAAAAGGAAAATTTGTCAATTTGCAAGCTAATGATTCACTGACCAGACAGATATACTATTTTTACAACTTTTCCCGATGTTTTCAAGATGTACTTTATGCCTTTGACGATTATAATTATATGCTTTTAAAACTTCATTGAAAACTAAAAAGTTGAAAAAGCTAAACCGAGTACTACAGTAGCTACAAAAACACACAACAGTTAAGTATCCTGTTGCTTGTAATCCCTTGCCATCATTTGTGTTTATATTCAAGGCCTGGGAAGGACGTGTTTCAGATACTGAAATATCACGCAAATCAAAATATTTCAGCAGAGCATTTTATTACCCTGGGGATCCGATTTTGGCAGACAGGGTTTTACACTTTAAGAAAACATGGAAACCGAATGTTCTGCAGAGTTGATCTTACCAACATTATTTACAAGGGAAGAAACAGTTTATTGCCCGTGAAGTGGAACAATCTTGAAACTATCATCAGTTAGAATTAAGAGAGAGAGAGAAAGAGAGAGGGGGGGGCAGAGGGAGAGAGAGATTGAGATTGGGCTCATTTAGTCAAAGGTTTTAATTTTACAAGGTACGCTGACAATTCAGTTCATAACTTCAATTAAGTCAGAAGTACATAATGACATGCTTTCAAGTGTTGATAAATTTGTCAGAACATGTGCCATTCTTACAAATATAGGTTATGTTCTTACTTTAGATGAAAGTGGGGAAAAGCTAGCGGCTTTTAGTTTATACAGTCATTTGAATTTTTTATTAATGGACACATTTTTGAGGCAATTATATAATTGTATTTTAGTATGCAGAATGCTTCAATTTTCATGTACATAATGATATATGTAAGTGGTCAAAATGAGCTACTTTATTAATAATATGTGATAAGCCTATTTCCATAAATGCATTCATGAAAAGTGACTTTTGTACAAAGATTTTTTCACATACTTAAAAACTAGAATGTTCATTATACAAATACCTTTTAGAATGACATAAAGATAACAAATAATGTATTTGTTACATTAAGGATAAAAAGACAATTTTTGCCTTTTTTCCTTTTGCAATCTTTGCAGTGCCAAGCTCCTTGATATACAAGACGTTTAAGCTTGACATAAGTGAGATGCACCCACTTAAACTTGCAATTGCTCCCATTACACCCTCCATCGTCTGTATTCCAGGTTTTGTGACAGTAGCAGAAGGCTCCATTGTCTTCGGAAGTTCTGCTGATGCTGCCTGTGCTTTGGTTTCAGCGTTTCTGTATCTTTGTCAGACAGTGTTCAGTCTAGAAAAGTTCCAGTTTGTTAACCACATTATCAATGACATGTTGGTCTTTATTGGGACAAAAATAAAGTGGCAGAATATGTTCTGGAACACATACATTTGAAGCTGGACCTGCACATAGCAGTTCTGATTTTTCTTCAATCCATGTTTTGACGCAAAACATTTTTAGTAGCACTGGTTATTTCATTTACATTGTCATTCTTTAATGTATATGGACATTTTATCTCCACAACAGCATTGCCACAACACGAACATAAAAATTGAGCGTCTGGAGAAGCACCGATAAATCCTTAATATATATATATATATATATATATATATATATATATATATATATATATATATATATATATATATATATATATATATATATATATATATATACACAGACTTAATCCGGTCCTTGAACATTTCACATGTTGATGTTGTGTAGATGTGGCATCTGTGCAGTGTTGAAGAGCAGTAGCTACATGCAAACACCTATATTGTGCCGGCTTACTTTTCAATTCTTGCTGTACAGTTTTGCAAATTTGTTTAATTACTGAATGAGATGGACAGTCCATATTGGTGTGCAGTACACTATATGCCACAGATGCTGTTATTCTATTGGTTCTTTGCTCGTGCAATACCAATGAATTGGATTGATTTCTGGTGCACTCAATTTAAATACCCATTTTCACTGGCACTGAAGGTCACACTTGGCATTACTTGTTTACACTTTTTTCCCAAATAATTCTTCTTTGTAAGATTATCACTGTCTTGGTTGTGTAAAGATATCATTGGCAAGCATCCTACTGATATTTATTTGTCTTTACTAGCAATGTGATCAGTTGTTTCTTTGAATGTCCGATAGGCACATGCATGCCACTTTCTAAGCTCTAAATGAATCCCTGCTGTTCTGTAAATAGTGGTGTTGGAGGTGGTGGCTTTCGTGACATTCTTTAAGCCCATTTTTATTTTTATTTTTACTTTATCCTTGTAAAATATAATTGACAGAGCTGGTGTTAAAGGTGTAACAAAACTTTTATTCCATTCACATGGTTTTTCTGTGCATGTTTGGTTTGTATATCTATTGTAAACTGAAGCTTCTAATTTAATAAGATTAGTACCAACGTGAGACAATAACTTCACCAGCCTGAAAAAATAATTAATATTTACACATAGCTTGTATCATTCCATGATTCAATAGCAAAGCAGACAATATAAGCCTCTCTTGTTTATGTGTAATGATGAGAAATCTACAGCGTAAATATTTGCTAAGCATTAAAGTATTAAACAATAATATTAAAAATATTAAAATAATGGTCTAATGGCTATCAGTTTGATTATTACACACATATTACCCAAGTAGAATATGACTAATCTGTTTATGTAGCTATAAAAAAGCTTACCCTGCCATGGAATCATAATGTAATGTAATGACCATTCTTACGCTGCTAACAGCACCCTATGGATGATGACTTTCATCTCTCACTATCCATGATGGCTTGATATCAGCCTTCAGCACATAATTGTTGCTTTTCTCAGACTACATATAGTATACAGTTTGCAACCATCCTGATAGTAAAATATGTGTGCCCCAAGACTTACACAGTTTTTCATGAACTCTTTGCACACTACTCGCAAAAAGGAAAAAATTATTAAAAAAGCAGTGTAAATAAATGTACATAGGTTGAAAAATGAAGAGCATATTGTGCTTATTAACCAAGGTTTAACAAGATAATGAAAGAATAAAAAAAATGTGAAAATATAAAATAACGAGAACTTTAAAAAAATAATTAGGATCACAGGAAATACCGACTGAAAATTTCAGAATTTGTTATTTTTTAGTTAAAGAAAAAAGATGTAAGAAAAAAATATACAAGAACAAAATATTTTGTTTTAAAATAAACTTACCTGGTGTATCTGTAATATAGTTGTGAACATCAGGACATGTCACTTCATGCCTTTTCGTTGGCTTATTTACCCAAATATCTGCTGGAAATGTAAAAGGACAATCATCAATTGAAAATACCTTTCAGGTTTCTGTAAATATCGTGATTTAGCATTACTATCCAGCATCTCTTCGTAAGGCACTGCAATAATGGCCAACTGATCTCATGATCCTTGCATTTATAATCATTTTATAAATGAAAAGTGTATAATATACAAACTATATAATAAACACAGCCTTCAAAGTGTCTTGACACTAATGGCGTATATTCTTATGTTCACATGTATGTGACTCATACACAATACTGCCACACTTATTAACCTAAAATATATTATGTCTGTAAAAATATTAGACAGACATATATCCTGCTTGTACAGAAGACTATGCAGCACTTCTAAATAGAAAACAAAAATAATAGACAAAATATAAGTAAACCAAAACGGTTTGGAATATTGAATATAGCTAACGTTACAGTTAAGCTCTATATGTTCTCATGGACATATTCAAAACAAACTGATAAATTAATTAACTTGGGAATGACCTTAGAAATGGCACGAAATAAGCTAATGCAAGGCAATGAATAAATTAGTATTGTTAGTCCCTTGTTTGTGAATTGTGGTTGCCGTTATGAAAGTTAGTCATGAAGATTACCCATTTTAGGGGATACAAGCATCTAAAAATAATTACAACAACAACAACTTAAAAACATGCACACATAAAAAGGACAAACACTTATCTCTCAGTTGCAAGGATTATTATCATACCTGCCATAACATGACGTGTCATGCAAAAACATGATTTTCGACCAACAAACCCCTTGACACAATCGTGTTTTGAAGAAAAGGAAAACACAATTATCAGTATCATAGAAGAAAAGAAAAAAACAGAAAATAATATTTTTACCACCTTGATTATATCCCCATAACATCTAGTATATATAAACAGTAAACAGTCTTGCTTACAGGTCACTTAAAATTAGTCCTGGTGTAATTTATATAGAGCTATCATTGTAAAAGTAAAGCAGTCAAAGATAAATACCATTGCAAATATTATCTAGCTGGCTCACAAAATCTGGAGTGATGACATGTTAAGTCCTTTAAATGCTGCTTTGCAGAAATCCACTAAGCTAATAAGCTTAAGTAAAGTAAAGAGTTTGTAACAACTAAATTCGATTTAGGTCAGGTAAATAAAAACAAATTGAAGTGCATGCTTATTACGCATCAATGCCTAGAATGGGAATGTTCAACGAAGGGAGAAATAATAACAAGCAGAACTGGGCACGTTGGCTTGGATAGTTCAAGTGGTAGAGCATCCTTCTAGAGTCCCAGAAGTCTCGGATTTGAGCCTCATTCGTGAAATGCATTTTTCCTGTCACATATGCAAAAGGTCGCGTTAATTTATTTGCAAATGTTATAACCAGTAACAAACAATTGGATGAAGATTTAAATCAAGCTGAATATTTTTACTCCCTGGATAACATGTTTATCGTTCGTTTAAAAACCAAAACAATTTCCTATATACTAACGATTCTGAGTGGACATAAATTCGAATTATGAGTGGCATAGTAAAGATAAAACTGAAAACATTGCCACAGAAAAATGTTCTGGTCGAAGGTCATATTCATAAGAATATGTTTTCTAGTCTACTCAACATTCTATCTTTTGCAGAGAATAAAACGTTACCAACCAATCAATTATTTGGAATTTTATTTTACAACGTATTCATTTTTCATCTTTCGGATTACAATCAAACAATGTAGGGGAATTTAAATGATAGAGATACTAAAACATCCATAAACTTCAACAAAAGGCAGCAAGATATGTCCTGCATGTACCATTTGGAGAATAACCCAGACTTTTATTCTTGGAATTAACACATGTCAAATCTGAATACAAATTAAATTAGCATAAGTCTGCATATAGTGGTAACATATACAAGAGTGAACCTTGTCCACGATATTTGAATGGTATGTATTATTTTAAGTCACGACACCATTAAAAGAGATCTAAATTGAGAGTTTATTACTACTGATGATTTAATAACAGTTTCCAAGACCAAACATATTTTTTTTCATAACAAATATATTTGATTATGGTATTGCTATTCTCTGAGATGACCTCCCCCAAAACCATGAGATCTGAAACAAATACATATTGAAAACAAAATTGTATTACCATTACCCTGAAATAAAGTTCTTATTGTAAATATTTAGGCAAATGCACAAAACTTTATTCTGGTACAATGTGTCATATGAAAATGTGATATTGTTCTTATTTTGTATACATATGCTGTAAACCTGTACATATGTATTTACTAAAGTATGGTAGTCTTGATAGCTTCAAAAGAGAATATCATGTAACTAAATGAGATATCTTCATAAAATAAAGTTTTTCTTCTTGTTCTTCTTTTTTTCTTCAACTTTTCTTCCCGAATATACTAGATTATAAGTCAACCTCTCCGACTTGTAGGACAGTCAAAGATAAATTAGCTGTTCTAAGTCAGATATGTCTGATGGAATGTCTTGTGGCAAGTGTGTAAAAGTTGCACTATGGAAAAGGCAGATAATATTCCACAAAGCCGGCAAGTACCTGAGCTGGGAATGGCTCATAGTTCCAACTGATTACCTTTTTTATTAATTGCAAGTTTATGTGACTCAAACTTGAACAATGCTATAGTAATTCTCCTTCAGTAGAAACATTTTGAATAAATATTATGTGAATCTTGTGAATGAAACTAATCCAGTATTGTCACCCTATCTATTAAATTTTCCGTAATTCACTCAGAACCAGGACCGACCTTAGGGCAAAGCAAGCAAGAAGGATGCATTAGCCCTGTACTTTCAGTGACCCGAGATCCAATGACCTAAAGATAAGGCATTCTACAGAAACTTCACGGGCAGGGCTCCGCTACCAGCGTGTCACTTTTGGCATAGCAAACTAAACAAAAGGCAAATGTATGCATAGAATAAACAATGTTTGTTTTTTTTTCATTTTATGCTAAGAAAAGTTGGCTAACTAGAGCGTATTAAGAGTTTGAACGTAGCGGACTTCTTCGATTATATTAGATGGTTAATGTTTATGTTTTGTATTGTGTACATTCGTGATTTGAAATAAAAACAAATACACTTAAATTGTACATTTGCACAGTAAAACTACGTAACATAATTCTTTCCTAATTCAAGATACCCTAAAATGAACAATAAAAAGCACAGAGTTGAAATTAGAATGTGTGTCATTTGCGTGATAGATTGGTACTGGAAAACAGTGGTTAATACTTTCAATTGACATTTCATTACTTATTCTATGGCTGTCTATTGAAAAGAAAATTCAAGACAGTTAGAAAGAAATTTAAATTATCCAAGTTGTATATCTAGGGAAAAACTACTACTTCACGGGCTAGCCTCTAATTGTTTGTACACAGTATCATAACTATTATAATTCAAACTGTGAGACAAATACTTAACAGCTTTAGAGATATTGCAAGCGATGGGTAGCCATAATTCGGAATATTTTGCACTCATCACTAATGCCCTGACGAGTTGCTGTGTGAATAACTCTTTAAATTGAGAGCATATGGCAGTCAGACACTTCGATCGATCAATATATACAGAGAGAGAGAGAGAGAGAGAGAGAGAGAGAGAGAGAGAGAGAGAGAGAGAGAGAGAGAGAGAGAGAGAGAGAGAGAGATGAAAAATAAAGACAAAACCCGTGTAAAATACAATGATAAAAATAAAATAAAAATTGATATTATTGAATGGAATATGTTATCATAAAATCCAAAGGAATCCATCTCATATTTAATCTGTTTATATAAAAAATATGATGAATTCTATTATATGTCATATACTGGTATAAATGCAGTCATCCAAAATGACCCGATTCATATTAACATGTAATATGTTAATTCCATAAGACCTACAAATAAACAATGCAAGTAAAGTCTAAACTTTTGTAATTCACAGTATTATAAAAACGTCACTATTATCCTATGGTACTAAGTTCAAGAATTCATCCTCTTCGTCTGTGAGACAAACAATAGTGCAAGTGTCTCATTGTCGGGTACATTTTTAGGAATGTGTGTTTTGAAACTTTTAACGACATTGCTCAAAGAAACCTTGATATGTAATGACTCTGCCGTATCTTTGAGTTGTGCTGTTAAAGCCTGTCATCAGAAGATAAGAATAAATTACTACCAGAGAAAAGCATAATGGTTTTTGGCTGTGACATCTACATTTAAGATGCAAACAGTTACAGATACAGTCCTGATGCTAACATAATCGACTGCGATAAGATTCGTCTTTGTAATTTAAGTGTCCTTTTGCCTGAGATGTAGGAAAAATGCCTGAATATCATAAAATGCAACTGGGCTAGCATTGCTTTTAAGAACAACTTGAAATGCTTTGCTCTTGCTTTGTGCTTGTTGTTTCTGTGATTTTTTTATCACTAAATAATGCAAATAGGAAAACTCAGTCTATTTTGCCTTCTGTGTGAATATCAATCGTAATATATAAATTGTCTTAAGTATCATGATGTTTGTTTGAAAAGAGAATTCATTAGAGATATGGCATTCGTCATGACCTATTTTAGATAACATGCCACTTTTTCCTGATTAATTACAAAATGAAAAAACGCATGCCACCAGCAGGAGGTAAAATCGAGATTTTCGACTGCCCTTTGCGTACCACACAAAACCTCTTGTTGTGCCATCTTGTGACACACGTTCCGTAGGTTGCCAACCACTGATTTAAAGAAAAGATTGTGCTTGTTTGGCATGTAACAATATTGTTCGTATTATACGAGGTTTGTATATTAGTAATTCATATGAATGTACTTTATAAAGAATATTCTTTATTAAAATTCCTGTTAAAAATTTATTATCATTTTTTCTACGTTAATTTTATATTGTCAGAATTGGGCAGCATTTTCCCACACTGTACAGCTTAATACAGCACAACATATATGCCTACAATTGCATCGTGTATTAGGAAATAACAATGCACGCTCATGCAGCAGATGTTTAAGCTTTAAGTTAATTCGATTTGTTGGTAAATGAACTAAGCAAGCTGTTTAGTCAATTCGAAAGTAGGTATAATAAAGGTAACTATGTGGATGAATTCACTGAGTATCAAATGAAACTTTCAGAGTTGCATATGACTGCAGGTGATGTTCGCAATATCCACAACAAACACGAGACGCGGTACTGAAAATAAAATTCTGATCATTTAAAGAGTTTTTTTAGGAGAAATGGTCGTAACATTTCTGCAAAATATAATGATTCAAACTAGACCAGTGCTCTCTAGGGTCAATAAAAATAGTACACAAGACATATTGAGGCCAAGGGCTATCGTATATCTATCATAGACTTACCATTTGCCAAGTCAGTCAAAACACTAAATTCAAGAAAGAAAATGCAACTAAATCTTTTGGTACCTAAAAGCATCGAAGCCAATAAGACAAGACGACAAGGAAGCCTTATTTCAGCTGGCGAAACGGGTTGTCAAACAGCAACTGGTTTGCTATTTTTCCCCGCTTAATGTTTTTGGAACAATTGTTTGAATTTAGATCTATAGTAGGCTAGCAATAGAAATAGTACAGATCATATACAAAGCTGAGGTCCCTCCAACAATGAGCATGCAAATGACAGTCCATACACATATGCTTTCTTTAGCATGTAATAAAAATAGCAATACATTAAATGTTTGCATCTTAAATTTCCTCAAAATGTACTTTCTTGGTTCTGAAAATTCAAATTACGTAGCCATGTCATTTGTTCCAAAACCTTACAATCAGCAAAGTTGTATTGTAATTTAGACATCATTAATCACACTCTCCGTACTGCACTTAAAACAAAGCTGGCATTGTTCCGGTATATTCACATTAACAACTGTTTCCAAAGTAGTAAAATGGAAAGTATTAAGTGCTGTACAACAAATTATCGGTGACTAGGACACCCTAAGAAGTGATGTTTTCAACATTGTGAAAGCAAACATAAATCTATAACTGGGGAAAATATATTATGGGGAAAAACTTTTTTAAAGTTCAAATACATCAATTTCTTGGGGTTTTGCTATTTTACTAAAAACTAATTTCGAATTCAATATACATAGCAGCAAAGACGATAATCAGGGTAAAAAGCTTATTTTTGATATTAGTGGAATTAGTATTCAAGATTGCAAAATAACTTTAGTAAGTGTGTATGGGCCAGCCAATGATATAACTGTTTTCTAAAAAGAGATAGCAAGGTATATCTTTATGTACATAATGAAAATAAAACTGTAGTAGGTGATTTTTAATATTACCATGAACCCTACTATAGATACTAACAATTAATGGAAAATTATTAATCAAAGAGCTCAGGGAAAAGTCTTTGATCTATGCCATGCATTTGATCCAACTGATATTTGGAGTAAACTAAACTAAACATGGATACACATACCTCATATACACCCTCTGCTTTGGATTTGTTTTGGTTTCTCCTGAATTTTATTCTGGGCTTTAAATTATTATAACCCAATCCTATACATGTACTTCTGTGATTATTTGAGATTTGATTTGCATTACAGTTAAGTTACTTTTTATTAAAATTTTACTCTGTATTCTAGGGAATGAATTAATTGATGAATTTTACAAAAGCTTGTTACTGTTCACTCTTTTCTTTAAATTATCTTAGAAAACAGACTCATAACATGTTGAACAAAATATTTTAGAATTGTATCTTTGGCATTCCCTCATAACAGAGCTGATGCAATAAGATAATTTTCTATTCAACGACAAATTAACCAAGATCTATGGGAAAATTTTAACAATTGTACCACCCAGTCTATGATGACTAAATAGATGAGCATAAATGACACTTGCGTCACCTTCAAGCCCCAAATTGAACTATACAGGGCAGCAAAGACTGCATCAAGTACAAACTCTATCCACTTTCCAGGTAGATTTTAAACACAGAAAGCTAGGCGTTAGCTTATTTAATGTTTGTGTGGTTGTGAGTGTATGCACATGTGCATGATGATATTTGACAATGTCAAGACTACAAGTTATTTTTTATTTGCATGCAATATGTTTCATGAAAAAACATACATTTAATTAAGAACTGAAATACCAATTATCTTCTACAAACTTACAGATGTAGATGATTAACTTCGGACAACATCGTGAGCACCCACCCACCCACCCACCATGGGACCTCAAACACTTTTCTGAGTCTCAAAAATCCTTTAAGACCATCTGGGAGGTTGGCAGGTATGCTAAGTAAAAGAGAACTATTGTAGTCCTGATGGCAGTGTCCACACACATAAAATTATATGCTAAAAACTGAAAGCAAACTTTGACGTACCTTACATATGTTCTAGCTTATATTTTGCATTTAACCTATAACAAAGTAAACTTTGCATCCTGTATACATTTTACACACATAATTATGAAACTTGGAGAATGGGGGCATATTGATGAGTACTTCACCCATATTGTAAAAAAAGGTCAGAGTGACAGATATGTAACACTTCACTGACTTTAGTTAAATTTTATGTTTTGTGTTTATTTCTCAATTGCTGTTCGTATATATATATATATATATATATATATATATATATATATATATATATTGTAATTTAAGTGACTAAATATAGTTTGAATAATACACAGTACATCTGTCTCTAGCCCATTTTCGGACCCCTCTTTGTCTGCCAGGTTTATTGCTACCGGACGTGATGTCATTAATATATATTAATGGGCTAGTAGCTGAATTTGGATGTGATGTCAGATGGCTGAGTTTGGAGCATGTGGTCAGGCATTATCAGTTGTTGGTGTCATTCATGTGGATGCAGGATGCATGTGGAGATGTGTGCTTTTCAGTGAACTGTCAATTGTCAACTTTAAACATCAGCGGAAAGAACCACCCACCTCCCCACCTTCCACCATGTAATTTTTTTTTAGCATCCTCAGGATAGGACTTGACGAGTTTTGGTTGGTGTCGGACACTCTTCACAACCCTACATACTCCAACATATCTCCTGTCCTGAGGTACTATGATGCCATTTATTTGGGGCGTTTCTTGCATAGCATACTGTTCCAGTTCTGTTCTTGGGTGCATTGCCCAACTTCAAGCATTCATGACTTGACTTTTGAACAAGGTTTTCAGTACTTTCAAAAAACTGCAGCATTTCCAAGTTTTCATGCATTCAAAACACTTTACATAGCAAAAGTTTCATTCATTCAAAAAACTTTGCTTTTAACCCCAATTTGTGTCAGTACTTAAATATGCTCTACTATCATAACCATATACTTCATACCTGCTTCCTGCAGTGCATGTATGGAGTATCGGCTGATGTTTGTTATCATGGCATCCTCGGATCGGTCTTGTCGTGTTTCGGTTGTCATTGTCCCTATATACCTCCTGTCAGCCCCTTGCAGTTCAACATGCAGATATTGGACTATCGTCCTTATATACCTCCTGTCAGCCCTTTGCGGCCCATCACTTGCAGGTATCGGAAAATTTTAACAACCCTACAAACTCCAACATGCTTCCTTTCCTGATGTATCCTTAAAACAATTCAGAGCTGGGCTGGTGCAGTGTGCTGTGACAGGATTTGCCCCCATTATGCCCAAAAATTTTATATGTACAATAAAGTGTCTATTGAACCTGTGTATTGTGTTATATATATATATATATATATATATATATATATATATATATATATATATATATATATATATATATATATATATATGGCAGTTACAATGACCTGCATATAACTCTTTACTACCTAGGGCCACACTTTAGCATGAAGCTTACGATCACAGGTTTTTTTGCACCCTGTACTCATGTGGCATGACTTGTCAGTGTCAAAGCACAAATTGACCTGATCAACCTTTCAAGTGCTCAAAGAACCAAATTAGTTTTGTAATGTCGTGGTTATCTTAAAACAACAACACTATAACCTTTCCAAATCTTCATAAACTCCTGTGATTTCTGATGTAATATTTTCAAAATGACATGCACATATTGGCCATTGGACTAAACTCAATGGCAGACCTTTAATATATTTTGGTTTGTTTTTTTATTCAGATCTGTTGGCTAACTTCTGGGATATGAAAATTTCATAGAAGGCATATTTGTATGTGTTTTATTTTGCACCTAGTTAGTTTTAAACAACATTTGCAAAGATGGCTGTCAGATTTTTACTAATGTCTTTTTATACTATTCACACTTTCAACAAATTAATCCATCAGGAAAACTACAAAATATTCTTAATGATCACATATGATTATGCTTCTAATTCCACACCATATATCAAGATTGTGGGTTTAGAGGTGAGATATATGCCTCCCTGTTTATGTGAAGATATTACATTTAACGAATGTAAGATGCTATTGTGTCAAATTCATGAAGGATGATGACATAAATGATTTTGCACCACAGACACTGTACATACTGGCTGTGCAAATGGTCTTTTGTACATGGTATTATTTTATTTATATACTGAAAAATGCCTTGCTTATCATTCGAAATAGCAGAGACAAGTTATAGGCATGAATTGTTGCAAATTCTTGGTAGAACCAAATTTCACCATTAATTAGATCACTGGCACTTATAAAATCAATACCAATTGTGTAAAACTACTCACTCATATACAAAACAAGAATTATATAGCTCACCTGGCCAGGCTTACATAACAGAAACAAAGATTTATAGTTGAAAAAGAAACAATGAATTTACAAAAAAGATAACATGTAGAAGTAAATAAAATCAAGCTTTAAAATATTTTAGTTATTTTTCTCAAAAACTTCAAAATGATGTGTTTGATCTAATTGATGTGGGCAACAAATTCTATCTTCCACAAGTATTTAAAACCACATCAGTGTAGTGTATTGGTTATTAAGCACATAAAGCACAGGGCCCATAATTTTCATCATATAATTCACTCATGTGCTGAGACATGTCACAATTAACCATTTGTAGGTAATTAATGCCATTTGAAAGTAACTGTAAAAATGTAAACAATGAAATACAATACTCTAGTTTGCAGTGGTAGGTATTTTGAAAAATTTACTAAGTTATTTTATATCTTAGAGATCTACTGGGTCAATATGTTTATTCCATTTTCAAATATCACTCCTAAATTTTTTCTTTAATGTTTTCAATGAGTCCAACATTTATTGCCAAATTTACAAAGTTTTCTCAGGGATGCAATGCTTTTTAACTGAGGCTATTAACATACATTTTGTGATAGCATGATTTATAATTATAATAATCTGATCCAATCCCAATACAACACTCCATTAACAAATTGTGCCCTGATAACTCACAAACCTGCTAATAATACTGGGGGAATTACTTGTCTACAATACCCCAAAACTGACAACAATTTGCTGAACATGTTATTTGTGCACAACTTGGACATTTTGTTATTTTGTGTCTAGATTTAATTATATTCGGTCTGGAATTGGGCATTTTCACCCACGTGCTTGGCTACTTGACTGTAATAATTGGCACTGATGATCAGTGGATTACTAGCAATAATGTGGTCCTAGTTGCGAAGGCATGTGGCAACCAGAGATGTGTGCATGACTAGGCCACTAGCTTTTTGGGCAAAGATTCTGTTATTATTATCACTTTCAATATTTTTCAGCCATGGTTTTGATTCCATGATTCTAATGATTAGCTTGGATAATCTGTGGATAATTGGCAACTATCTGGTCGAGTTGGGGAGGCACTTGGCAATTTTATGAAAAGATATCATCATTTCTAGGTAAGATTTGGGTATTTTTCAGCCATGTTTTTGGCTCCATGATTCTAATAAGTGGCATGGATGATCAGTGGATGACTGAAAACAATGTGGATCTAGTCAGAAAGGTATTTGGCAACCTAAGATTTATGCACATTTTGGCTATTTTCAGTCAAGATTTCATCACTTTTTGTGTTGGTTTTGGCATTTTGCAGCCATATTTTGGCTCCATGATTCCAATAAATGGCATGGATCATCAGTGAATGACTGACAACAATGTGGCCCTAGTCAGAAAGGCAAACCAAGTTATGTGCACAACTTGTCCATTATGTGCATATAATTGGTCATTTTAGGCATTGATTATGTTATTATTCTGCCATATTTTTGGCCCAATAATTATAATGATTGGCATGGATGATCAATGGATGGCTAGCAACAATGTGGTCCTAGTTGGGATAGCCTTTTGCAACCTGACTTTTTGCACATCTTGGCCATTTGGACACTTTGTACATAGATTTTATCACTTTCTTCCTTTATTTGGGTAATTCTCAGAAATGTTTTTTGGCCCCATGATTCTAATAAATGGAATGGATGACCAGTGGATGACAAGAAAAAATGTTGTCCTAGATAGTAAGGCATGTGGCAACCTGAGATTTGTACACAACTTGGCCATTTTGTGCATATATTTGGTCATTTTTGGCATTGATGAGGGCATCTTTTTGCCATATTTTCGACTCCATGATTCTAATGATTGGCATGGTTGATCAGTGGATGACTGTCAACAATTTGGTCCTAGTCAGGATGGCATTGTCTACCAGAGATTTGTGCACAACTTAGACATTTTGGCATTTTTTTGCAGATTTGTCACCTTTGGTCTCGATTTAGGCAATTTACAGTGACTTTTTTTCATCCTGTAATTAATAATTGGCATGGATGATTAGTGGATGAATGGCAACAACTTGGTCCTAGTAAGGAAGAAATCTGGCATCCTCAGATTTGTCCACAACTTGGCCATTTAGGAATTTTGTGCAGAGATTCCATTATTTTCTGGTTTAGATTTAGGTATTTTTCAGCTATATGTTTGACCCCATGATTCTAAAAATTGGCGTGAATGATTAGTGAATGACTGGCAACAATCTGGTCCAAGTTAGAAAGGCACTTGGCAATCTGAGATTTGTTGCAAATTGTACATTTTGCTATTCAATGTATATATTTCATAAATTTCAGCCTTGATTTAGGCATTTTTTGGCCATGTTTGTGGCCCCATGATTCTTATAACAGGCATATATTAGTGGACCTAGCTGTAAAGTCATTTGACAACCTGAGATTTCACATGGCCATTTTGTCATTTTTTGCATAGATTTTGCCCAAAATTGACCAATGTTTGTTGAATGTGAAGAAAATAAAAAAATGGTAACAGAAATATATATATATACATATATATATATATAAATATATATATATATATATATATATATATATATATATATGCTTGTTTTTTTTCTTCAAAAATGGTAAATTATACCTGGAAATTTGAATCAACCTTATGATAATACTCAACATTTAATAGGAAGCTATATATTTTGTATTTTGTTAAATTTTCTTTCCAAACAACATTCATAGTATATTGAAAATAGCAATATTCAACTAAATTTTTATTGATGAAAATGTCACCAATGTCTAATGGATTCAGCATGTTATTAAATATATATGAAATAAAAACGTTTTGTCAAGTGAAATTCATGTCTTAGTTCTATATTTTAGCTTAGTTTCAGTGTAATCATCATAATGCAATGTTCCCTTGGTAACTCATGCCCCAGCTCATAGAGTGGTCTATGTTTTTTGATCCTGCTGAGCAGGAGTTATGAAATGAGAGGTGTATTTCTTATCTTAGAGTCCTGAAGAACTACAGTAGTAACTACATAACCATCTGAATCTGTTTCATAAGAATTATGTGCGATGTATTTGCATGCTCCATCCATAGAAGAATTTTGTGTATGAAAATAGAAAAGAGCAATAAGTCTAAAATGGACCCTTGGACAACACCATTTTTACTTTCCTTTGAGCTAGACTCAACAGTTTTGATAATGAATTTACATAAGAATGAGTTTATTGTACTAGAGCTTTATATATTAAGCACAAGCAGAAGGAGTTGATTTTTAAATGTGAAGATAAATTTTAATTTTTTGGGGGGTTTTCATCATTTAGTGAACACAATTCCAACTTTTGTTTTGTTACCTGTATTCATAATACACATAATGTACTAAGCAGAAAACCCTCCAAAAATACAAAAGTGCCATTTTATCTTGATGTCCTTAACAGTGCCCTAATGATGAAAGGTCTTTATCTGGGAATCAAGGGTCTTTATGACCATGATATGGTTGGCATGCATAAATGGGATTGAGTCTTACTGGCAAAATCTTCAAATTATTTTTCTTCATATTTCATTATTCTGGTTTTTATACAAAAACAATAAAAATACATCTTATATTCAAAGTTTGTTCTTGAGTTATCATAAATTATTAATAGTCATCTTTTGGCAATAAATGTCTTTGAATTTTCTAAATTATGGTCAACACCACTTGATATACACTCTCTTGATAAACAAATAGTCAATTACACAATAATATTTGTATTATGAATACAGGTAACAAAGACCATTTTTGACAATAGTTACATTAATGAATAGATAACTGGTTTAACACCTGTCCATTTGCACTGAGAGGATTTATTGCACCTTGTCAAATGTAGATGTTACCATGTTCTCAATTAACACAAGAAACTCACCAATGTAAACGAATGCATCTTAAATTTTGTTATTAGCTTGCAGGAATCAGAACATTCAACAGTAATCACTAACTGGCAAATCTTGCCACAAAAGAGATAATTCAAAGGAATGTTTTTATTCTTTTAAAATACTCTTTAGCAATTCATAATAGTTAGTGGGAATGATAGTTTCATATTTTGCAGCCTAATCTCACAGATAAAAACAGAAACTCTCCAATGCATACAACATACAAATACATGGTAAAAAAGTAGACAGGCCTTTGATTCCTCATACAGAGTTATATCTATAAATATGTTATACTGTATTCTTGCACTAATTCTTTAATTATTCATAATCAATGTCTTCCTCTGGCTGTGCTGTCTTCTTATAGAAGGTGTTCTGTAAAGAAAATTATTGAGAAATGTAAACTATCAAAATGTATTGATCATTAATACCAACATTTCTGCTACTTTTTTAGTCCCTTCTCTTGATCATATTGTCAGTCATGCTGATTGTTGTCATTTAATTAATGCTATCTCAGTCATACCTGTGCATTATGCTTCTATATATATCTAAATATTTATTAATAATGGTATAATTATTAAAACACATTGTTCAGTATAATTCTAGATTACAAGTTGCATTGGAAAATGCAACCTTTTCGAAATGGTCAATAGTAGCCTTTGTATACATCATCAGTAAAGAAATTATTGCTTGGTGCCAGTCCACCAGACTAGTTTCACCTTCACAAAGAGCATTTTTGACAATAATCACACTAATGAATAAATAACTGGTTTAACACCTGTCCATTTGCACAGAGAGGATTTATTGCACCTTGTCAAATGTAGATGTCATCATGTTTTTAATTAACCCAACAAACTCACCAATTAACCAAGGGTTGGCATATAATGATCACTTTTTAACTGTCCTGATAGTGACTGTCAGTAATTTGCACTGCCCCAACAGATTATTAATGGCTTGAATTTAGCGATCCATTGACAAGATCACAAATTTGAGATAGAGGATAAGTATAAAATTTTGAAGCAATGAAGTTTCTCTGGGCTAACATAAAAGTTTAATTAGGTCATGACATTAAATTCTACAATTACTTAAAAACAAATAATTTGATTGGGCTGATAAACAAATATATAATAAGGTAAATTTGTTGCCATCTATTTATTCAAACTTAATCTTAATAATAAAGTAAAACTTATCATGATTAACATTGTTTTTAATTTTGATGATTATAAGTAATGAATAAAATATGGCAAGTAATGTCAGGAAATGCTTTAATAACTGAACCAATGTGAATCCAATATATATTTCAGTTGTGATGACAATAAAAGTCTAACTACCTTTAACAAGACATTATAATTTTCTTGAAAGTTATAAATAATTGGCTATACATGTACAACTTTAACAGAACATAATTACAAGTGCTCACATTTATAAAACAAGAGTCCCTCAAAGGGAATGATGACCAAAAGAACTACCAGAAATGACAAGTTCACAGCTTCTGTACTTTTATTTCATGCAACTGCTGAGTAATAAAACCATCTCATATTCTTAACAGTCTTCACCAAAACAAAGTTGGAAATAAAATTATTTTTTTTGTAACAATTTTATTCAGAATTATAAGTTTTTATGTCAAAGCCTTTGGCCCAGAATATGATACAGACATAAAATCACTAAACACATTACAGATACTATCAAGATCAACCTGCACACTAACTTTGGTTAAATACATCATTTGTTTCGTTTCTTGTAGACCAAAATTACCAGCTTGGTATTATATTAGGTACTTTTCACAAACATATTTACAAACTGTGGTTTATAAAAGCACATCATACTTGTGTCAACAATCTCAAGCCATCAATGAAAAGCACTCAAATTAATGTCCCTGTGATAAAAAAAATCACCTTGTTTTATTTGAATGCAGCAAAATTTCAATTCTGTCTAGTCTGAATTCATCTTTGCATGAAGAAGAATTTAATTAGTTTCCTGAAGTGTAAAAGAATAAGCAAGGACATTCTACACTATACATTTGAATAGGGATTATTTCAGCTTTTCTTTCCTGTCTTTTGAAAATGACCTGACTCTCTCCTGGATATATCTCTTTACCCAAGAAATCAAATTGTCTACTCTCAAATTTGGCTTAAGCTTGGAAATATATATTAACAAAGACCCTTAACCCTAAGGTGGCTTACATTCTATTGCAATGAACACCTAAACACAAAAAATGAGATCAGTACCTACATGTGATTTTAATTATTTATTAGCCCAAATATGTAGTTTATGCTGAAACTTCTAATATTTAAATTGGGCATAAGTTAAATTCTGATAGGGAATGTTTATGTTTCCAGTATTAAATATTTATTATAGCTTCTTATATACACAAATAAGTGCATTATCAAATCTGAATTTTGTTCATTGTTCAGTTATACTTCTCATCAGCCTGTACCCCTCTCCAGTCTAATATATTAGAAAAAGAGATACAAATAGGATGGCATTAAATGGAGAGAACTTTTGTGGAAATAATTTAAACATTACCAGCATGCTTTACTTCTTTTGATACAATATATGTATTTGTGAGTAAGAGTACCATGAATGGTACATTATATGCCTGCCTTTTGTTTAATTTCTCTCTATGTAGGTAACTGGCATTTTTTAAAAATCAGAAACCATTTTTCTTGTCAGTCAGTGACATTGCAAGACATGAACAAAATCTGGATTTAGATTTGTGATGCACAAACCATTGTTAGTGAAAAAATATCATTATGCTTCTTTCAAAGTGACCTTGACCTTTGAATGTAATATCAAAAAACTTCTTCCATGCTTCAAATGAAAGCCATTCACAAAGTCTTATCCATCCAAATTTATTATACAGACATTTTATCGCTGAGAAAGTAATTTGTTTTAAGTCACATTGACCTTAACCCTTCACCATTTGACAGCCAAACTGAATGTTACTACCCTACCCTAAGTGCAAATTATCCAGAGAATTAATTTGTTGTAGAGTAGAAAACTTTATTTTTTTTGTCTAAAAATTATATTTCTTCTTTCAGTCAGTGTGATATTTACCTTAGTGCTTTTGATTCCAAAACTGATATGGTACTTCCTCACTAAACGTGGTAGCACTCCTTAAAGTTTGTAGATGGAGGACAACAAGATGTATTGTATAGAAACATAACTGGTAACACAGATAATTGGGTGCATCCACAAATGGACAGTATACAAACATAAAAATATCCTGTGACTTATGTTATGCTTTTTGATAAATTTTGTCAAATACTGTTGATCAGCTTTTAAGAGGTTGTCTAAAAATGTTACAATTTCAAAAACAGTAGTCATATTTGAGGCCAAATTATTATAACTTTTAAAAACTTCATAATAAATTCATTTCTAATTTTTATCAAATCATGTTATGCATTTTTGAGACTAAGTCATTTAAATCTTTTGAACTTTTTTTGCAACAACCGCCACATTTAATAATGAAATGGCATCATTTATACAAAAAGTTCAAAATTCTCATACCAAAATGTTTTCTGTAAAACTTGGTTAAATCCTGATGGGCATTTTTTGGAACAAATAGTTGAAATGTTTGCTGATTTGAAACTATTGCTGTTGTACTTGATTTTCAATTAATATGATTTGCATGAATTTGGAAAACCTTTATGTCACAAAGCATTGTCAAGTTTAGTTTATTTTTCTTAAGTGCTTTTAGAAAGTTATTTTATTTAGTATTAAAAGTCTAAATGTCATAATTCTTTCTGTCAATTATTTTGAATGAATTATAATTGGTCACTTAAAGAGTTTTCTATAGTTTGAAAAGGCTGTGACAAAAAATGAACATTATTTCATATGAACTTGAAAACCTTTCTTTTGTGAATACTCTCTGAAATAATTGGTTGAAATATATCCAGTTGAGAAGAAAATTAAACAAGTTCCCCATAGGTACTGATGCTCCTCTTGCTAAAAAAGAATTTCCCAAAATTTTGAAAACCTTTTATCAGGTAATTTCTTCTAATCACAGAGGTTTGAAAATGTAATTGATGTTTTTATGCAAAAATAAGATTTTCAAACTAGCCACTGTGGTAGCCATACTGGATGTAAGACAGGCATTATTTTTTTGTAAGACCATCCAGACATAATTTGAAGTCAAGTGGTGAAATCCTATCTGAATATAACCATCCACTAAGGGGTAGTAGTGATAACACAATTTTCAAGATGGTTGTCATGATGGTAAGATTTGTCAGATCTGTTCCATTCTTATTCAAGCAATCTAAGCATAAAAACTTTGATTGGAAATACCCTTATGATGTTACCAATTGTAAATAGGAGTACAAATCTAAAAAATTTTAAAAGTTGCCATAAAAACTTCATGCCAATGCAAAACCTGACAAAAATTATGTCTGGAATACAAACCATTTATCACATCAAAAGTTTTGATCAACATGATCCTTCAGGAGCTCATCTATTTCATCATCATAGAATTCATCATCAGATTCAGAGTCAATGTTTTCCACACTTCTGAAAAATAAGCATTACAAAGATACTTGATTAATGATACAGAGGATTATTAGATTTGTGAACAAATGAGGCCAAATTGTTTAAGTTTTGTCACATAACTTTTATATTATTGTTGTAGGGTTTATTGCCATTTTTCAGCACAAGATAGGCTATATATGGTGGCCAATATAAATGATAGAGGAAGAACACTTGAAAACTCCAGGGAAAAAACACTGACCCAAGTGAAGCTATTGGCAAGCTTTTTACATATTAGCCAATCCTGAGAATTGAACCCACCCTGACATAGGTGAGCTGGCAGTGATCCAGAACTTTAGACCACTCGGCTACTTGGGCCCCCTGATAATTTTAATGAACAAGTGATCAACTGAATGTGCGCTGTCTTTCACCAATGTCTTTACAATAAATAGCCAAGGTTAATAAATATTAAAAAATTCACATGAGCATATAATAATCACAGGTAACAGCATTCACATGGGAAAATAGGGACGAGTTTTTCTGAGTAATACTGCATGACATAGGGAGTGAAGTATGAGACTGAAATGAGTTCACATTTTCTTATACAAATATAGTCATTTATTTTATATACTCATTTTGTTTATCTACCAAAGGCTTAATAATAACAAGAACATACTACAAGAAACAATGTAACTGAATTTATGCTGTATTCCAAAACAAAACACAACCAAAGATTCTTCAATAAACAATAACAATACTAATGTGCACAATGCACTAACAAGTACCATTTAATTTGTAACATGCTCAACAATATTTTGAAAAAAAAATGTTTTTGCTCTACTTAAAACAGAAATTTAGAACCATATTCCTAATGAATACACATTGGAACATCTTGAATTCTAGTACTGAATGTACTAATGCATCAGTAGCCTTGAATGTGTAAATGTACCAATCCTTAAGTATCACAATTATATAATCCAGAATGCCCTTGAATGAATTTACAATCATGATCCAAAAATAATGATTTAGTCGAATAGTGAATGAGCATGTTGTTATTCCAATATATAATTTAATAAGCAAATTCTCTCAAATTATAACTGAACAGAACTAAAAGGCAGACATCACTAGACAGAACTTAAAACAGGAATGGTTACTTCGGATGAAAAAAAAATCCTTATTTAAAAAAATCTCCACTTCATCTATATTACTTTAACTGTTTATGAAAAAATTCCATAATCTTAAATTACACGAAACTGAAGATATTAACAAGTCTGTGGACTTAAATTTAGAGAATCAACCAGACAAAAAAACAGGTAGACAAAGAAATTTCAAGGTGAAAACAAATCTCCTGAACTCATATCCAAGTAAACATGTTCACAAATAATATATTAAATTTCAGTCTACTATCATGGACAAAAGTTAGTTATTCAGATGTTGTTTACAAAATGACCTTTACAATTTAAAGTCATGGACAAAAGTTAAATGCACAATATTGATATACATAACAGGACGGATAGTGTATATCACATGACTATGATCATATGTCATATGATCCTTCAACTGAAGAACAATGCTTGAGAAAACAATTTATTTCATTGATGTTGATGGGAAAACATCATTGTGTACAATGTCTTCCTGCAGAATTTGCAAGCTCAATCCAGGCAGATATCGCAGACTTAATTGTAAAATCAACTTGGTAGTTGGTCTTAAGTGTCAATCATGTCTTATGTGTATCCAGGTGTTGTCACTAATATGACAGTACTCTGTAATCATTCATTATATTTTATATGCTGTGCCAAGAACGTTTTAGGTGCCTTAATTTTGGTCGTCAAGGTTACTGCATCACTGGCAGAATTAAAGGACATTGTGGCTTTCTGCAAAATCATGCAAAGAATTTCATATATTAGCATAAATAACATGTTCTCATAGTGAGTGTCCTGAGAAAACTCTACTGGCATATTATATCTCACAGTAAAATTAGTACTGTTTCCCAGAGCAAGCATCAAATTGACAAAAAGGTTGTTTTTTTTCATGGCTATATTAAATCATTGAACAAAACTTTATATTTATAATCATTAAGTAAGCTCTGCTGAAGTAACTGATGTAAGTGACTTCGTCAACTTTCATTCCAATGTGTTCTGTTTGCTTACTTGCAATTAGCAACTTCTGCCATACAAGCTCTGAAGAATTTTTTCATAGTAGTTTTAATTTTATGCCTCAGCCAGTCTTAGGTTTAAGTCTCCTACTGATCTACAGTATCTATCTTTTCTACTTTCTTGCCAAATTTTGTATTTGACTTTGCAAATCTTTTTCCACAAACAATATATCTTTGCATTTTTCTTGGGATACAGACCACTTGTTCTCATATTACTGATAAATGATATCAGTTTTCTTAAAACATCCCTGAACTGCATGAACACTTCTTGGATGCAGTAGCTTGTTGATGCTACTTGTTGTTCTTGTACAAGATAGGATTCTTCTTCTGGTTCAGAATGATCTGCTAAAAGCTGTGGATATTCTTGTGGTTCATGTTTCTTGTTTCATGCTGTATCCATCAGAGTTTAAGTCTACTTTCAGCTTTTTGCAGGTATTTGCCATATTTTGTATTCTGTTGTTGTTGTTGTAGGCTTAACACCATTTTTCAGCACAAAATAGGATACACATGGTGGCACATATAAATGATAGAGGAAGAACCCAGAAAGAACCACTGCCCCCCCCAAGAAGCTCTTGGCAAGCTTTCTTACATAACCACACTGGCCACTTGTATTCTGTCTAAATGCTTCAAACTTTCATTGTATTCTTTCCCATATTCTTTTGAACTTAGCTGCCTCTTCTCTTGCTGCTTGCATTCTTTTATTGCCTTCTCCTGGCTTCACATCACATCTAGTCTCAAAATATGATCATTCTCAACAAATAATCATTGCAGTGTTATACCTCATTGTTGGTAATCATTTCTAACACAGTTTGATGTACCTTAGCTTGCTGACCAGGTGCTCTTATGAGTTGGCCTTGATCTGCATCATCTGTTGAAGCAGCTTGTTCTATTTTCTTCATGACAGGCTGAAATATTTTTTTTTCCTATGTCATGCTGAAATATATGCTTGCCAACATTTCTTGTGAAAATATAACTGTGTGCTTGCTCCTGCTGCTGTATTTTCTCATAACCTCAGCCTTGTCTTTTGGCTTCTCTACTCAAACTGCATTATATAAATTATGGCATTTTATAAAATATGGTTCATTCTCTCAAAAAACATCAAACGACAACAGTACATAGTAGCTACAATTATTGCAGCCTCATTATGATAGCACTGTTTAAATTTAGAAGCATCTATGCTATGACAATGATTATGCACAATATCATCTCTTTGTCATGCCTGTCAAAGCCAGACAATAAAACAAAGCAGCCTGTGTTGCATCAATTACATTTTGAAATACCGTAATAAGACTATACTAAGTATATTGAATTGCATTTTTCATGGCAGTGAAATTTATTCATTAATTTTTTTTCTATATTATCCCAGCTGCTTTTAATGCTGTCAAATGTCATGATATAATCTTCCTCACCATCACGTTCATATACATAGATATATGGATAACATGCTTACAGCTTCATCAAAGTTGCTGGTACTTATCTTGTATGGGGTTTGATGTAAAAATAATTGCCATGTCACAGCTAAGTTCATTATTCAAAAGCATATTGAAAAATATACTATATATAATGAGTAACTAAAAAGCTTTTGACATCTTTACTGGCAGCAGTAGTAACTCAAGTATGGTATCAACAATTTTTAATGCAGAACTCTGATGCATATTAACATCTGGTAATCTGGTGACACCACTATAGCAGGACCATTAAATATTTCATTGCAAAATAAATGTCAATGCCTGCAGATAATACAGATACAGTGTAATGACACTATGGTTTTCAACTAGTAATATAAAATAGGATCATCAGGTTTTATAAAATTAAAAAATAGTATATTTCCCTAAAATACAAAGTAAAAAAGTGAAAAAAGAACTCAGAGATTAGTGAACTAAATCCCAAATAATCCTAGAATTATTAACACCAAGTAACAATGAATTAACTTAAATCAAATTCCACTGATGTTCTAAATAAGATCTAACACTGAATGTTTTGATATGCCTGTAATGTGGTGATGTGACAAGTCATATCCTTGTCTGAATTCACTATAATTCCAAGTTAATATCCCTACTCAAGAATATTAAAGATGAGTACTTTGTATTTCCAGTGAATAAATAATCTGAATTAATACTGGACAAAATAAAATTGATTCTGCCTAAATATCTTACTGCATTAAATGAATAATTTCTAGATAAAGAAAATCACAAAGCCTTCTACTTGATCTAGGTCACAATTAGCATTTAAAAATGATTACTTAAAGGAAACTTGCATTCTAGAGGCTTCTGTTACTAAAGCTATAATAAAGAACATATGTAAACCCAATGTTATTGAAATCAGACCAAGATAAATATATTTACTACTCTTTATAATGATCTTAATATTCAATATTCCTACAGAAAATAGTTTGTTTACCAAATAAAAACAACATCAGTGTCTTTATTCAGGAAACAGTGAACTTGACTTTGGACAAGGTCAAGTCCAAAATACAATTTATCCATATTATATAATGAATTGAAAAACCTAACAAACAATGCAATTTAAATAAACATAACAACATACAACAAAAAATATGTACAAAAATAACTTAGTGCAAAAGTTACAATATTACATTTATCTCATGAAACATAGCATTCTGGTATATTGGAATGACACTAGTCCTGCAAGAAGGTAAATCCCTGTGGTTTTTTTTTTTACTAGAAGACTTAGCTGGAGTTTTGTTCAGAGGACTTCTTCAGTGATTTATAATCCAATAAGTATTCATGCACAAGAATGCTTCAAAGTTTCAAGTTAATATTTGAGGTTAGAACATGTAAATGTGGAAAGCATGACAACAAAAAATGTAGGTGTGCCAACAGTAAATGCTGATGCTGTTACACAACAAGTAGATCTCAAGTGTATAAAAATACTTTACTCTGTGTGTTCCAGTGATGACATCAAATACTACAAATAGAAGTATATTTTGAGTAGTTGCATCAACTGTATACACAAATGTACACAAATCATTTTATATACTTGCCCATAATATAGCTAGCATACAACCTGGAAATCAGTGGACAACAGTTGGTGTTTATGCTACTTTTGAATACAAATAAATGTCACCTTTCAATTGCAATATGGCACATGATTAAATGCAAAAGGAGCAAGGACCATGACAATCAAGCAAAAAATCTAAAACAATGAAAAAGAGTCAGCAGAATATTCAGCAGAGCATATGGCTTAGATTATGATAACACAGAAACAATATTGCAGGTAATTGATTTGGAAAATAAAATAAATGAAGAACAAAATTATCCTGAAGATGGAGCAGAAATTCGAAATCCTGAGCCTAAGGCAGAAAATTGAGCAGCCACAACAAGAACTTACCAAAATTGTGAACATGACTGTTGAAGCTTATTATTTACATCATAAAGTAAGATCTATCATGAACATGGCATGGTTTTTTATTGTAGTTTTAAAAATTTGAGTCATTTTGTTATGATATTTGCAGTGTGGCAGTTTATAATGATGTCTAGCACTGGGGTATCATGCCACAGACATGTGGCATCATGTCCCATCCAGTCACATTATCTAATATTCTTGCTGTTGTATTGGGCAGTTAACTCCAGAAGACAAATTATCACTTGCAGCAATTGAAGACAAAATTAAAACAGCCAATTTGCTGGTGCATCTTATCTGTGAGCTGAAAGTTCTGGTCACATTTATCATCACATATTTGATATGACACCACAATTAGATTATCTTTAAAAAAAAATTTAAAAAAACCTCATTTTAAGCTTATCATGCAAAATTTAGAGATGTTTTTACTAATTTTGCAATCAAGGTTTTTATATTATTATTGAGAGATACCATCACAAATTTGTGTACAACACAAAATTAGCTTAAATTGCTACTGTTAAAACCAATTTCAATGGCAGGACAGATATTAAAGATTAAACATCATTAGCAACTACAATGCCATGGAAAAACATTGCTAACACACCAGCTCTATAGCCGTTTGATCTGGAACTATTCAGACTAAATGAAACAAAACCAAAATGAAGTGCAATACAATAAATTGCAAAATGAAGTACTAAAGCTTTATTAAAATATAATCAGAAACCTAGATCTCGAATATCCACCACCTCAGGAGTAACTATCATTATATAAAAATGAAAGATAACATAGAATGCACAGCACAAGGAACTTATCTTCTTAGAAAATTGTACCAATATTATAAGCACCTGTTGATTTTGCTGTCAGTGATTCCACTAAAACTTAGTTGCAAAAGTGTCTTCCTAATTCCATATCTTTACAAAGATCATATTCCACAATGCTTTTTGTATTCTTTTTCCAGTATGCACTGGATGTTTCAAGTTCTATGATAGTCTCCAAGTAAATGTCAAGGTGATTGATGTTTATTTGATATCTGGCAAATTACTTCAAAAAAATCCTTGATGAATTGGTAAACATCATCTAGCAACTTGACTTTGTTTCTGAAATACGAACAGAAAAGTCTTGGACACTGCGATAATTTAGCTGCATTCTTTATGCAAGTCTTTTCTCAGAAACAATAATAATTCTGTTTCAATATATTTTTGTCCAGGTCAATAAAATCATCTTGGTCATTAAATAATCCTATGATACCAATGAAAATGGAATCCTTTTCACATCTGCCATAGCTTCTATTGTGAAAATGCTTTGTCATATTCTGGGTAGAATGCATCTGGCTCAGAGAATTGCAAAAAACTGTTTACATGCAAGCAGACCATATAATCCTACAAAAGAAACTTCTGGACTGAATAACACTTGTGGCAGATAATAATCAGATAGCTTGTTGACATCTCTGACAAAATAAAAATTGAATTCTAGAAGCAACATTTTATTGCAGTGTATTATGTAGCCATCTGGATTCTGTATCTGAAGCCATCTAAATTTCTGATTGTCATTGAAATTGAATTTATCACCTGCAGTGATCTCAATATAGTTTCAGAATAAGGGTTCAAATGATGTTCTTCCAAAACAAGGCTAGGTTACATGACCGTTTTGCTTACCAAGCTTCATTCTGGATATGTATTCAGGTGAGGCATTGGATTAGCACCAAGAACTGTGGTGAGCTCTGAGTAACCTACTGTGGTCAGCGTAATCTAGTAGCATTCTGCAGACTTCTCTTTCATCTTTTTGCATTTTAACAATGTTCCAAGTATTCAAAACAATAATTATCTTATACTATATCATGTCTTCAATTCAGAATAAAAATTATGGTAACATATTAAAGACATCTCTATAGGCAAAAATAGTATTGCAGTTATATGAAAGAGGAAAAAATCCTAAATGTTTGCAAAAGTCCAAGCAGACTCAAACTAGGTGCTAACCCTACGAAATCCCTCAGCAGCTATGGAACATACTGGAATACTAATGTAATACATAGGTCACTAGTGTGAATGGCTTTTAGAGGACGATCTCAGATTTACCAAGGTCTATTGTTTTCTCATAACCTCCTCACTTCCCACAACAGCTTGTGTGGCTTTTAATTTGGAAATCAGGTCTTACCAATAAATGTTTCAGAATCATGGTTGGACTCCAACTCAAAGCTAACTGTAGATATTTCAGGTTTTAAATAAATATATATTATAATGCATTGCAAAGATTGAGTTCAACAAACTCTTGAATACCTGAAAATGTAGGCTGGGGAAGTAATTATTGTGTGCCTAATTAACAAAATGCAAGCAAAGGTAGCATTTCGTCACCTTAAAAATAAAATATGACCAGGGGAGGTAACTCATGTGGACCACTTTTTCATTTTTAAAAAAATAAATTTATATTTTTTTTGAAAACAAGTATTAATTTGTCTTCATTATACAAATTATTAATATTTTCATACAAAATCATATTTTTTATTCATTACTTTGTATCTTCTAAATGACTCAAAATGTTAAATCAGACCTTTCAAATAACTTTAATTTTAAATTAATGCAGATTTGAGAAAGCATATTTAAAGCCAGAAATATAATTCTTTTGGCATCTTTTATTTTAAGTGTTTCCCTTACTGTTATCTTCATTTCAATGTCTTTGGCTACATAGATCATCATATAAAGAAATTTAAGGGAATCTTTAAAACATCATTGTAAATCAGTTATATTTAATGTATTACAAACTAAATCTTAAAACTGGTAAATCTAGCCATTGTAATAGCAATAATATTGATTTTCTCACTGGATTAGATATATAAACTGACTCCAAAGTTTGCAAATATGTTGAAAATCCCATTAATCAGACATCAGAAAACATTATATATGTTAGATAACTGGTTGTGCAAAGAACTAAAAATTTTACATCTGTGAGATATTCTGTTGGTCAATATGAAATAAATTCTTATCAATATTTTATACTGCTTAATACATTCATTATGGATATGTCTACTTTTAGACATTTTACATCCAATAGGTAGACATCATGTCTGGTGTGAGACTGTTCCATTTTATTGTGTAGACATTACATTCTGAACAAGACAGCTGGCATTCAATGTAGACTTTAAGTCTGCTTTGAAAACTTTGAAAACTTATTGCATTCAGTATATAAACATTAGGCCTAGTGTAAAGACTTGTTGTATTCATTGTGTAGACATTGTATCCTGTCACACTTGATGAAGAGAGCAAAATGACCACAATTGGGCACATGAATGATTGATTGATTGATTGAATTTTAACGGCGCACCAGCACTTTTAGGCTATTTAGCGCCATACAGTAGGTCATATTTGTAAAAAGGTTCAATATCGACCAGCGATATAGTAAAAAATCCATAGTAGATAAATATAAAATGGTAAATGTTGGTAACAGTTAAAGATATTGGTTCACGATCAACGGGAGATGTAAATGATGTATCTTGATGAAAAGATGTAAATAATAGTTGGTATTGGTATTAGTTAAAAATTAGTTTGGGTAAGGTCATAAAAAGTTACAGTTTAAAATAAAGATTTACTTCCTTTAGGAACTCCAAAATACTAGTGATTTGAATAGTATCAAAAAGTTCCTGCATGTCGTGTACATTATAGTATTTATCACGCGTAGGTTGCAGGTCGGAACACGTGGTCATAAAGTGTTTAACAGTAAATGGTACATTGCAAGGAACGCACTCTGGTGGATCTTCACCTTTTAGTATGTGTGAGTGGGTAATGTATGTATGACCGATTCTGATTCTTGCAATGACAACCTCCTCCCTACGAATAGTTCTGTAGGAAGGAGTCCATTCTCCCAAGATTGGTTTGATGGCATGAAGTTTGTTATTGATTGCACCATCCCATGATACCTGCCACTTTTGACGTAGATACTTTTTGATACAAGGTTTAAAATCAGAATATGGTAATTTAAAATCCGATGGTTCTAAAGATAGGGCCATCTTAGCAGCCCGGTCTGCTTCTTCGTTACCTCTAATACCAATATGGCTAGGTAGCCAACAGTATACTATATTGCATGGGGCACTAAGTTCAGAGTTTTTTTATCAAAACATTCACCAATAGTGAATTATCTAGTTTGATATTGTGTAGCGCCTGAAGCACTGATAATGAGTCACAGAAGATAATACTATTTAGAATATGATTAGTTTCGATAAATGTCAGAGCAAGGTCTATTGCTCTGATTTCCGCTGTAAATATGGATGCATCATTTGGCAAACGCTCTTTGGTTATGTGTTTGCCACTGACGAAGGCTGCAGCAGCCTTATCAGCAACCTTTGATCCATCAGTATAAAATCTAGCATAATGTGTAAATTCATTGAGTAGATCATGATAAGAATTCAAGAATAGGATAGGGTTTGTCTCAGATTTTTTCCGATCGTGTAACGTAAAATTCACTTGGGGTTGCTTAATGAGCCAAGGTGGTGTTTTCGAGACAAAGGTTTTCTGGATTAAAGATAGATTACATTTGATTTGGTCAAAGCAGGATGATATTCTAATACCAAATGAAGGTATAGCATTTGGTTTATTTACGTATAAAGCTTTGTAATTTGGATGAAAAACGGCCGAAAAAGCAGGGTTCAGAGGGTTGGATCGTAACTTAAGAGCATAATGTGCAGAAAGCATTTCTCTGCGATGCGATAAAGGTGGTTCATTCGCTTCCGCGAGAAGGCTTTCACACGGAGATGTCTTAAATGCTCCTAGAGCAAGTCTTATTCCCTGATGATGAATTGGGTCAAGCATTTTCAAATAAGACTTCCTAGCTGAACCATAAACAATGCATCCATAGTCTAAGATGGAACGGATAAATGTTCTATACAAATTAAGGAGGACTTTTTTATCAGCACCCCAATCAGTGTGAGCAATTACTTTAATCAAATTTAAGGCTTTTAAGCATTTAGCTTTCAAATTCTTAATGTGTGGTATGAATGTCAGCTTTTTGTCAAATAGAACACCCAAGAATTTTGTTTCCTCAATAACTGGAATAAGTGTTCCATCCAGCGTGAGTTTAGGGTTATCATGATGTCTTCGCAACTGACAAAAATGCATGCATACTGTTTTTGATTTTGAAAATTTTAAACCGTTATTACTGGTCCAACTTTGAATCTTATTGATATTTTGCTGGAGTTGCCTCTCAATTGTATGCATGTGTTTTGAGCGATAACAAATTAAAAAATCGTCAACATATAATGAGCAGTCAACACCGGGAGCTAAGCATTTGGTGATACTATTGATTTTGATGTTAAAAAGCGTCACAGATAAAATACTGCCCTGGGGCACACCCATCTCTTGCTGGTGTGTATCGGAGAGGGTAGAGCCCACTCGAACTTTGAATTCCCTGTCAGAGAGAAAATTAGAGATAAATGAGGGCAGACGGCCTTTGAGACCCAGATCGTGCAGGTCTTTTAGTATCCCGTACTTCCATGTTGTGTCATAGGCCTTTTCTAAATCAAAAAATACCGCTACTAAATGTTCTTTTTTGATAAAGGTATCACGAATGAATGTTTCTAGTCGAATTAGATGATCATTTGTACTCCGTCCATATCGAAAGCCACTTTGGAAAGGAGATATTAAATTGTTAGCTTCTAAGTACCAGAGTAGTCGAGAATTGATCATTCGTTCCATTGTTTTGCACACACAGCTTGTCAGTGCAATTGGTCGGTAGCTGTTGGGGTCTTCGCTATCTTTACCGGGTTTGGGAACTGGTATTACAGTTGCTTCTTTCCAGTTTTTGGGTATATTACCAATAATCCATACATCATTGAAGAGTTTCAAAAGAGTTGTTAATGATGATTCTGGAAGGTGTTTCAAAAACTGGTAATGTATTTCATCAGGCCCAGTGGATGTATCATGGGCTTTATCTAAAGCCTCCATGAAGGAAATATGTTTGTTTTTTTTTTTTATTTAAACTGAAGCAGCTATGAACCCCAGACTTACCCTGTTGATCTCTTCTTCAATTTGGAATCTGCCTTCTGCTCATCTTCGCTGACGGACTGAATGTCTGCAAAAAAACATTTTTCTAATGAACATGGAGAGGAAAAATACAAAATAATGTCTCAGTCATTACGATAAAATAGGCATCTTTAATACTGTCCTTACCTTTCTATAATACAGACCCTTGTTGTTAGAACTATCACAGTTTCAAGATGTCTTACAAGGAAAGTTAAAATGAAAGATGCTCTATTTGTATGCTAAATAAAACATAGTTCTGATCCAACTATCTGCCTTTTCAGCTTCTGTTGTTAACCACATACTTACCCATTTGCATGTTATAAAAAAATTGTATTTTAAAAATATTTTGGAACTACACTTTGCTCTTTGTGTTAACTTAAGAAACATGAAGAATTTCAGTAATGCTAGTTAAATATTGTATCAATGTTGATATGATTATCCATTCAGGAGGAGTTGCAATAACAAGATTTATTATATGCTCATTTTTTTCTCTGTTAACTTTACATTGTCAGAATCATTCAGTATTTACTGATATTGCACATCTTCATACTGTGCTCCTTGGGCTCAATTCAAAGGAACTATTTTCTAACATAAACATTTTTTTTTTATGAATGAACTAAAGCAGATATTTCATGGAATGCCACACACAAGAAAATGTTTCATATACTGCCACATACATACTGCTTTGGCACATTCTGTGTTAACTTTTTTGAAACAATGTTTCAGATTTATGCTAGCTATAGACTCTATACAGGGTCCTCACAAAAACTTGCAAGTTAAAACACATAAACTGTCTTCTTTAGCTGGTAATACAAATGACAAACATTATACTTACTATTTTACATCCTGAATTTCCTCAAAAATATACTTTTGTAGTTCTGTAAATTTGAATTAAATGAGCCATGTTGTAGGTTCTCAATGTTAATTGCACATTATGAAATTTTCTGTAATTTCGAGTTTTATATTCCAAGTGCAGTTACATCCTCTTTTTTACTGCAATCTAAATTGAATAAACATTAAATTCCACTGCATCTTTTTGATTATTGCAATGGAAAGGCTTCATAATTTTCCCACATCATGATCTAAATTATTCAACCACAGAACATAAATATGCATGCCGATGTCAACACACTTCAATATGATTAAATTGGCAGACGCTGCTATAATCTGATGCAAGTCACTTTATGTAAATAAATCCAGACCATAATTACAAGATTGCATTGAATCAACAAAAATACCAAAATGTATTAATTCCAGATCAAATGGAAAAGCTGTTGCAATGCATATTCATTAACAATATTACTACAAAATTTCAATTTTAAGTAGACCAAACACCATTTTCTTTCGAAATTTATTTGTAACGTGCGACCAACTTCGAATTTATCTGGGAGGAGGAGTTACTTGCTCATTAATAATGTTGTTGAGTAATGATGCATCAATACTTATGTATTTAGTTTGGAATATGGCATACATTTAGTTACTTTGTTTCTTGTAGTGTATTTCTGTTTATATATTTAAGCCTTGGGAAGAATAAGAAATGAGCATACAATAAAAAGGTTACTGTATTTGTATGGGAAAATATGAACTCATTTTGTCGTATGGATATACTGCACTCCCAAGGTCGTGCAGTATATCCATCCAAAAAACTTGTTCATATTTTTCCATACAAATGCAGTAACCTATAATTTCAATATGGACAGTGATGATTTTAATACAAATCTTGCATCTGTATACATTTTTGTGGGATTTAATATATTTTACTTTTTTCCTCTCTGTTACAAAGAAAATCTAAGGTGATAATAACTCTCGCCCTTTGTCAAATAGGTTAAACAGCTCTGTGAATCTGAACATTGTTTCCAACATTAAGACTAACCAGATTTATCTTTTTAAATTATGTTTTTGTTAATAATGTTCAGGCCTACAAATTATAGACAGGTATAGACAAAGAATTTATAAAGACAACTATAGCATCATCCTCATAATGATCTTTTTAAAATATGTATTAATTTAATGGTTAATTGATTTGATTGTCTAATAAGCTTAGGCCCAAGGAGAAGCTTACATACATTACTAATTAACTGGTGTTCATATATGTAAAAAATTAATAGATATATGAAAGTATCAACTTTGGGTGGGAGTGGGGTATCACAAACAATTTCATTTTCTTGATTCAGAGAAAACTTGGAGGTATTGACAAAACGTATGCTAAATTTGCAAACATAACTTAATTTCTTATAGTTTTAATGTATGTCTAGCAAATTATCATAGAAATCTTTATGTGGAAAATTCAACAAATCAATCTTATAACTGACACTTACATACTGAGAAAATAAAACAAGTACTTTAGCTGCTAATTATTTAGTCTAATTAAAATTAATATTAAAATATAATGGTGATAAACTGTACAAATACTTTGGGTAAAAATGCACACAGAATGTTCACACAAGTATCTTTCAGGTGCAAATATATCTAATCAGGATTTTTTTTTCTTTCTTGCCCTCTCATTCTCCCTTTTAATAAACAATGAAGATTTGATAATATAGCATCCTTTAAAAAGCCTTAGGACTGTTCCATTAATGCATGTATGGTCTCTAGGGAAAGTGGTTTTTTAAATATATGCCAGGGTACTTTGATTTAGAGTTCATACTAAAATGATAAGAAAATTCTAAATTACATCTATAGGTGAGCAATTCACTTTAAAAGTGCTTTCCCTGGGTCCCACATATCTTTTAATGGAACTTAAATAATTTACACAGCTAAAATACAGAAAAAACTGAGCAATTAGAAGAAAAAGAACTGAAGTATATTGCTAACTTGCATCTAAATACAGACATAACAGATTAAGTAAAAATACAAATTACTAATGGTATTGGTACAAAAGGGAAGGGCTGAAAGATATTCTGATCAATATTCTTGCATCACAAAATGGGAAATAATGGCGATCAACATAACTATTCACTGTTTACATTGGAACAGAATGATTTCAGTATCATGCATATTTAAGCAGAACTGAAGTGTAACATATCATTTATCACATAGTCTGTACACTATACATAGGGTGTGCAGTTTAATAATTTTTAAATTACATTTTATCTCATCACTTTATTAAAGTCTGATTGGTCAAAATAAGACCATAAAATTTATGTGCAGTGTTCTCTTTACTGATTTAGTGTGATTGTAATTAGTTTTCCTTACCCCACCTCTGGAACTTTCTGATTTTATTATTATTAATAACATTTTGGTGGCCATTTCTTTTAATCAATTGCCCAACGGGATTAATGAAAAAGGTCTCATATGTTTGAAAATGGTCAATTTACTACATATGAAACACAAAGTTCATTTATGCCTTTTAATTTAAGTAGTGCTCCTTCCTTGAAATAAAGCAACTTTTCAGCATTAAAGCACTTATGCATCAAAGATAAAATGTCATCATAGTCATAAAAGGGCTATGCAAATACTGCATTGTGAATAGCAGAGTTTGAAACCCACATGTAGTTTGCTAAAATTCAAGAATCCTTTAAACCAGTAAAATAGAAAACATTTACCAATAACAACTGTGTCACTGTTCCTTGGCTTCAGGCTCTCAATATTCCCTGGAAAAACATAAAAAAATTCATTTATTGACATGGAGTAACCAATATCAAGACCACTCTCTACATCACAAACATGAGTACCATGAAGAGAATGATCCTTTACAGAATTAACAAAATCTGCAAAAATCCATAAAAATGGACAAGAAAAAGTCCATGTGGTCCATATGACACACAAGATGCTTACACAATCTTCTGAGAATACCAATTACTCATGAGGTACTAATTCTATAATTTTGAGATCAAGGAATATTAATTGATGATTGTGTAGAAATAATAAGTTTTGTTAATCAAAGAATTTATGCACTGATAAAAATGTCAATTTATCGTTTGAAAATTTACACCAATGAAAATAAATTCATTGACAATAACATGATTGACCAGGTTAGCTACAACAAATATTTACCTTAACTGCACCCAGTCCTTGTCCAATTACATCAACCTGAAACTACCTCATAGCAAAATGGTTGCTAAAAGTTACATATATTTAATTCTTTAAACCTCACTTAGCTTAAATTTTAATCATATAGCCTAAATCAAGTTTGCATAAATAGCTCTTTAGAGTAATAATTCTTAACTAACATCACATCATCTTTCTTCTCTCTTCAACTGATTGCAAGTCTATCAGATGTTACATATTAAAAATCTGCCAATTCCAAACCAATTTTCAGTGGTTGAGACTTGCAATTTGAGGAATTATAAACCCATTATCTTTCCAGTGTCCCAGCAATTACATATAGACAAAAAGATGTAATCAGAAAGATTGCCACATACTACACTGTAATGTCACCAACTCATGCTGAATTACTAATAACTGCAACTGCCTTAATATTAACATAATTAAGTGCATCTTTTCTTATTTCAATAAAATGAAATTAAAACAAAGGTAGAAAAAAGGTATAAAAATTCCGTTCTTAAAAAACCACTTAGTAAGACACAAAATTGACCTCTTCGATTTAAAGTCAGTGTCTACTGTAAAGGTAAGATAGCACCTGAATGCATGTGTTCTCCACATAATCGTCAGGACAGGCCATACATGGCTACTGAGATGGAAATCCACATGGAATATTATAATTCAAAATTCTATTAAAACATACAAATATATACTTACTTGAGAGTCTTGGAAACTTGGAATAAGTTTCATCTGCAAAGACAAATGATGAAATGTCAGAGATACAGAGTAATAATGTGAGAACCAGTCTTTGCACAAATTAAACAAAAGTATATCCAAATGACTTATGGCATAATGTGAAAAAAGAATATGTAAGAATCTACAATGAGTCATTTTTCACCCTTTTATTTCTTTTATGTGCTAAGTCCTGAAACTATCAGAGATATTCTTGAGAAACTCAAACATATAAATATTAAATTAAAACAAGATGCCTCTTTAGACTTTATAACAGCAGACCCTTTTTTGTTAATCATGCTCATACAATATATGTATTTGAATAAATGCAGCCCTAAGTAGTTTACCTCCCAACTTTTCAAATATGTACATTTTACCTGCTTTCTGAGATACATTATTTCCAAAGATAAAGGTGGAATCAATATGTGCAGCAATCTTACATATAATTATGCCTGTCCAAAGTCTTAAAGATATAAACTTTTGTTATAGCTGATTCTAAATGTCTGAGAAATAAACTCAAGAGAAGTAACAAGCTATGCATCACTGAATAAAAACATCTCATTGTTGCATATTTGCAATATCCCACTTGTTATGACACAATGTTAATAAATTAATTTGCATCTTAAATGTAGAATTTTATACCATGAATATAATACCATTTGAAACAAACTATAATTCACTATTACTATTTGTGTACCAATCTTTGCCAGTTGTCCTGGTCACTACAAAGCATGAATTTATGACTTTAATAATCATTAATCCATCTGATAGAATTATGGGATCCATCTGCCCAATCCATAATATAAAATGATGCCATGGAATGCTGGAAATTAAAGTTATTAAATTTCTCATCAGGATAAAGTCAAAATCTTAATCTGGTTTAAATGCAATGAACCTGTTGAAAATTAAAATCAGGAAAAGAGACAAACAGGGGGCCTAACACTGTATATTATGACCTGCAAGACTGGAAATTGACCTCATTCAAGGATTCAAGCCATTTACCAAGCTGGAGTAAAATCCAACTAACCTTGGTAAAGTCATACTGTAAAATTCTAAGTGAAAATAGGGACTTTTACATAAAAAAAGTCCACAAAATGAAGAGAGAGTTTTCCGGTGGACTGGATCTGATTTTAAATTTCATCACATAAAATGCAACATACCAAATCAATCCAAAAATAAGGTAGCTTTAAGTCATGGGTAACAAAGTCAGCAGCAAGGAAATTTGTAGTCAGAACTACTCAATGTGTAGTAACTGTTGTAAAATGCTAGAGACTGACATGACTTCATTATTGTTACCTTCAAACTGACATTATATTCATTTGTGCTCCTCTGCGAACCAAATATCCATGAAATTTGATGCTGACAATTTGTGTCAGACAACATCTCTAGGGGTATGGATGTTTATTTTTTGACTAGACAGAGGAAAAATATTTGGTAATTAGAGACTCTTAATTTGCATAGACTTTAAAAATTACTTCAATGAAAAATAATTGATGAAAAGATTGCAATACAAAGTTGATTTTGCATCAATATAAGGCACACCATAAATTAATGCTGTCTTCTCAAAACCTTATACTGTCTCTAAACAAGTTCTGCATTAAATGAAACCTGATTGCACCTTGGGTCAAAAATAATGGTCAGGGCAAATTAACTGCATAGCTGATAAGATGGGAAGTCACATGTCATGTTATGGTTCAAATTTTAGAACCTGTATAATACAGAAAATTGAAGAAGCTTACCTGTTGTTACTACAGCAGGTGTAGGACATGGAGCAAGCTGTACTGGCAACTGGAAAACATTTTGCACTGGAAGGATATATAATAAAATCAATAACTCATCATGTAATGTCTGCATGACAGATGCAAATGCTACATAGTTAAAACTAATTTACCCTCCAGTGGGCAAAAATAAATGAAGAAATGAAAAGCATAAGAGATTAAAAATGATTTCAAGATGGATAACCAAGCAGCAACATTTCTATTTAGGACCAACGAGGTCATGGGATGAAAGTGTATCAAGTTCCAAAGTCATCCATCTAGTAGTCATATACAATGTGTGTTGTTACCAAACAATTGCTAACAAAGAGTTGGATAATGTATAAAAGACCATCCCATAAGCTCTCTTGGTCTATGAACAGCAGAACAAAAACCTTAATTTAATAGCAATAATACAATACCTGCTACCACTGCATTGTTGAATTTACCAGACATAAAGAAGATTTATGACCTAAAAATAAACTGGTTGAAGAAAAGAACCTATGCTTAATACAGGAGTGTTCTCTACTGTAAGATGGCACATGACTTAAATTGGTTAGATGTTGTGCTTTTACAAATGGATTTAAAGATTACGTGACTTCACTCCTGTGCTCCAGTGATTGAAAGTAACAGGATGAATATCTGTAAAGTGGTTCTCTTTGCATCGTTCAAGTAGGTAGGATTAAGGTCAACCTCTTGATAATGAACTAATAAACTCTCATGAGAGTGAGAACAATACACTAGGTTTCATCGCCACCCTTGTGAGGGAAAGAGATGAGTCTGGCCCTTTCCTTTTTAGAGAGTAATGAAATCCATCTTGCTTATCACCAGCACAGTCATATATAACTGAGACTGGGAATCTAAATCGAAAAGTTATAGCAAAAGAAGCTGAATCTTAGTTAAAAAGGTTGGCAAAAGGAAAATTAATTGTGGTTACCACTGACTCATTAACATCCCTTTTGTATTGAATCCTTCTTGCTGATGCATTGTCAAGAGTAAGATTTTCAAAAGATGTGATGTGATGTGATTTCTAATGTACCTTTAACAAATTTTCAGTCATATCACTAGGATCTCTGCAGTGTGGCAATTTATAGGAGTGTCTAGCACTGGGGCATCATGCTACAGACATGTAGCATGATGTTCCAACCAGGCACATATCCTGACACTAGGCTGACCAGTCCTAACACTAACCTCTCAATGCTAAGCATCAAGCAAAGCAGCTGTTAGTACCATTTTTGAAAGTCTTTGGCATGACTCGACCGGGGATCAAACCCACAACAACAAATGCATCCGAGGTGGACACTCTAACCACCAGAGTGGTTTTTTTCAAAAGAAGCTTTACTTAACATGATCAATAAAATAACACTATGGGGTTTTATATGCACTATTAAGTGAGATATTATAACATGAAATATCAAACAATTATGTATGGCCTACACCATTACTTGATACAGATGCTTTCACTTTCAAACAATATACTTAACCTTACTGGAAGGATCACAGAGTACATGAATGCATCATACATAAGGTCAGAGCTTCCTATATATGTATGATCCAAATATATAACTGCATGGGGTTAAGAGCAAGTGTAGTGTAGATGAATATACAAAAGCAGAATTTCTTCATTATACAGTCCATGTATGACAGGTTTCTCTTTCAAAATCTGAGACCATACAAAAAATATTCAAACAAAACTTAACCAATGACTCTGGCATCAGTTTGGGGACAAAGAAAGTGTGAGCTCAGTAATTTAAAACGACATTCACTTTGTTTGGGCACATGGTGGGTGCATATTTGTGGGCAGGAAAGATGAATGTTCATTGACTAGATAGTTCAAGCATGATAGCAATCCCTCAAAGGGATCGGAACTAATGGCCATGCTGAAAAACTAACTAATAATGTAACTAATGCTGATGATACCACTGAGACTGACATCCAAATGAGTGACCTCTTTCTCTCATCTTTTATAAGGTATAAACATTTTTGGGGGAGGGGGGCCTTAATTAATTAATTAACTAGAAAGTTCTAAACAATATACTAGATAGCACTATGTCAATTTCTTTTGTGCCTTCTTCTTTTAATCTGGGTGATCTTTGAAAATATTTTCTTCTTCAAGTCCCTCTGACTTTACCATCTTATACCTTAAACATAAAAACAATAGATGTCTCCACTGTCTCAAATGTCTAGTGAAGGCATGTAGTTCATAACTTCAAATAGTTTTGTAGATCTTCTTGATGAATCTGTTCATGAACTCAGATTCCTAAAATCTTGATTTAACCCAGATTTGATGCAGTGAGAAGGACATGCTTCCCTTGGATCAATAAAGTGGGGATCATTACTGCATACTGTTGACTTTCATCTACAAAGAAGTGTTGAGGATCCCTCCATCAGTGATGTTGACAACTTCCATCTATATATCATTGATCCCACCCACCTTGGCAAAAGTGTGTGACTTTCATACCCGTTATTGATCCCTCCGTAAATGGAATATGTGATTCAATGCTGAGGAAGAAACAGGTCACTTCCTCCTGGACTTATCAGCATGACAAGTTTCCACTAAGTCCCATATCTTATCAGATCAAATACAACAAATGGAACAACTAACTATACATATTCTTGCAGTACACACTTAGCAGGTTGGGTGTTGTCCATACAGTCTTTAATGAAATCATTTCTCTCACATTACATAATACATCATTTATTGTTGAAAGAAAATACAACAAATAACACAAAGAACCAAGGCAAGAACTGAGTAGAAAAAACAAACACTAACACTGTTTACTAATAAAAGGATAAAAAAAAAAGCACCATTCTACATAAAGATTAAGATTACATAAAACCTTCAAATTGATCACAACAGGGACACAAATATACAAAATTTATGCAAGGACTGGGGAGAAAAAAAAAACACTTACCATATAAATGCCAAAAGACAACCTGAATGACGAAACACCAAAAGTAGCAAAGGCATAAGTGTAAGTGTAAAAAGTCTAAGAAAATGGATGACATTCAAATAATTGGTGGCTGACTAAAGTTTCAGACTGGAATCATATTTTTATTTTATTTTAGTTTTTATTTTAATTACAAATTAGGTGAGAAAAAAAAAACTCCTTGGATGGGGACCCAACCCAGAAAAAGTATCAAGAATGCAATATATATATATAATAGTGGATTATGTATTATAACTATCAAGTAGACAATCATGAGCAAACTAATGTAATAAAATACAGAAAATAACAGTTGCTTTTGTTGGACTTGATCTTTTATTTGCACACAATACTTTAGCTACATCAGTGCTCAAAGAAATTTTTTTCACATAGGTCTAGGACTGATAATTTAAACAAAAATCTTAAGCCCAACTCAAATTCCACAAGTGTGGGCTCCAATTTCCTTATGCCCCAAATTGACACTTAATACTACTTGTCACACAATATTGTGAATGCTACACTTCAAATACAAAAAGATAAAAACAAAATCCTATTAAAATGATATATTTGGATCTCAAAAAATTACTGCAACAGTTCCTCCAAGTCCCGAGGTCAACCTGTTTTTACCTATTTACTCAACAATGTCCTTTTTATCCAGCAGATCAACACTGGCTTTAATATACATGTGATTCTAAAATACCACCTTAAATTTGTAGAACATCATATATTTAACCTCCTTTGGTGCATCATCAACGATACTGACATTACTGAATAAAAACCTAGGGTATTCCGTCATTAAGTGTAAACATGGTATAAAGAGATAAAGAGTAAAATTAGTTCCATAAACTTAGTCACTTTAACGTTTCAACTGCTATTGCTGCAGTCGTAGGCTTACAACTCTGTCAGGCTGCTGGAGTCACTACTGCAGCTAATTAGGGACTGACTACCACAGCCTAATGCTGTTGCGGTCAAATGATAACTTTTTAGCTTATGATTAGAGGATATGAACCTATCATGTCAGTAAAAACCATTACATACTAGCACATACATAAACATGAACTAGTATGAATCATTATAAAGTCTGTGTTAAAATAAAAATGCAATACAAAAAACTGACTTACATTCCTTGGTCTTGAAGATGAAACTTTTTGAAGACATTCCCATGGTGTTTACAGCCTGTACTTCTACCTGGTAGTAACTTCCAGGTGTAAGTGGTTTTAAAGTATAGCTTACATCTGATGGTGGAATCTCCAGACAAATCAACTGACTTATAGGACTGGACAGTTCATATTCTGCTACATTTGGAATGATTTCCACCTTGAGAAATATCCATTTTGAGATATGAACAAATCATTGTCAGAATTATTTTGGCAAAAATACCCACAGAAAAATAAATTACAATAAAATGTATCCAAACCTTGATGAAAATATGCTGCAAAAACCCATTACAAATCAAATAACAACTAATCAAACAGCAAAACTCCTCAAAATGGTAATGGGAAATAATGGAAATTAAATTCATGTAAGGTCTTTTAAAGATGAATCCACATATCAAATTTAGTTGAATCGAGCAAACATTGGTAAAGGTATGCTGGAGAATTTTAGAAGAACTGACACATTTGAGTGGGTGGAACATAATTCAAGTGATTTTTTTTAAGACTGGAAACTGAACTTATTCAAACTTTCATTATTATAACACCGCTTGACAAATTTTTTTCTACTACAAAACATATTGGTTAGGTTATGCTACATAAACAAGCCAGGCATGCAAAAGATATTGAATCCTGTAACAGTTGTCATGGAAATAGACCCATTTAAGGAGTCTGAATTATTGAAATCAAATTTGCTTGCAATCCAAAAAACTTTGTTAAAGATATTCATTAGAAACTCTTGTAAATGTATTTTGCAATATCATACCTATTATTAATGGTATACTTAATATAAAGCAGTTGACCAAATTTGGTTAAAATTCAATAACTCCCAATAAATTTTTCTTGCAGAAGCAGAACTAATGATGGACCAGTGTACAAGTGGACAGGTATGACAACTAAAAGACTTTGCCAATTTTGTTGAGTGGGGCAGTAATCAAAGTATTAATTCATGTTGACCCTACTAAAGTGTCCTTCAAAAGTTTTCAATTCACTATATACTCATTGCCATTCAAATATGCTTTTTAAACATTACTTTGTTTTAAATTAGGAATGCAAAAACATCACATAAAAATATGAAATAGGTAAATGGAGGAATAAACATGGAAAATACGAACAATATTAAATGATGTCATGTAAAAATTTTATTTAGCCTCATGGGCACAATACTGCCTGTGTATATGAAGGTTATGGTATCCTCTGTAAATATTATATATATATATAGTCATTACTCTATAAGGAAAACTTAAGTTTCCTTTGGCTTTTGTGTTAAACATTTTGCATTCTCTGGAAAAGTACTCTAACAGAGTTAAACATGCAAAAAAACTAAAAATATAAACAAGAAACTGCGCATAAGATACACATTACGAAAACCATATCAATCTCAGCACTCAATGATTCATTTAGACTGATTAAGTTTCTAATTAAATGTTGAAATAAAAAAAAATCTATGGCAAATATTGTTTGTAAGAACTAGGTTTGCAGTTGCTCAGTTTTTTCATCCAAAACGAAATGACAAATATATATATACAGGACACAGTTAAACAATTGTTATGCCATTATATTTTTATAGTTTAGAAATGTATTTTCCACTTTTGTATATAAAAAGATGTGGTCATGGAAAAAATATATCCAAGCTTTTTAAAATAAATATAAGTATTCCTTGGAAAAACTTTATGCAAAACTCAGCATATGTGGAAAAAGTTTATATAATATTGTGTTAAGTATTAAATAAATAAAACTGTCATCTGAAACAATTCAGTGATAAAAAAGTGAACCTAATACAGTTCATTGGGTTGCATAGCAGTTGATGATTCACAAGACAATGTAAGAACACAACCTCAGACCTGCCAACCTTAACAAGACCTCCTCAGTAATGAAGTGGCAGTTGCAATTTTTCCATACATTATAACAATTTTCAGGAGGGTGATAAAAAAAAAAATATGCATTTAAAACATTCAGAACCATAATCAGAGACTGAAGCAGCAACAGTAAACAATAAGTTCTACTTTGACCTTAATTATGTTCAGTAATTTCAGAAACTGCAGTTCAAATCCTATAAAACTAAATGATTTCCTGCCATCTCTTGCCATATTCTTTTATTTTAAATTACATGTGGCTACAGCATTCATTTCTCCTTCATACTCAAATCAACAAATAATGTCCAATAAATGTAATGATTGCTCATCCTGCTTTCCCCTCAATGAATCTAACTACCGTATTTACTGCATGTTTTCGAACAATGTTTGTTTACGGACACTGCTTTTTTTTTGCCAAATATAATATTTAAATGCCTTGCAAGTTTTTGGATGTTTCTCCTCTATAATTTTTTCTACAATTTATGTTTTTGGACACAATCTATAAAGGTCTTCTGCTTTGTTTGAAAGTAAAATTCCCAGTGTGTCGTTAATTTAACAGATACAAAGTTCACTTTATTTGGTCGGCAATTATTTAATGTGATCAGGAACTTCCACAAGAATAGGTTGTCAGTGACACATTGTTACATGTGAAACCACGTCACACAGGTGTGACAGTTATGGCTTTGATTAGAAACCATGATCCCTGCTTTATATCATTAAATAGTTCATCAGAGAGTCAGTATGGATTAGTAAATTCGATCATTGTGGAAAATACGAACACACAATCGTAGCTCAAATACATGTATGGCTGTGTTTTCTGGTGGATGGATGGACATGTATCAAATAAACAAAATAGGCAAGTAATGCCTGCTTTTCATTCATTATCCTTTCTGTGGTGTTAGACAAAATACTTGTTTTGGCAGCATTTCGTCATGTGAGGCGTAATAGTGACTTTGTTACGGACAATGAGGAAGGGAGGGACAAAATTTTGTTTTCTCCTCTTTGTTTTCGGACACCTTATTAAAAAATTTAATAGGTATTCAGACAACAAAAAAAGTAATTATTTTTTGCCATCCAAAAACATGCAGTAAATACGGTATTGCTTTTGATTCTTATTACTATTTTAAACTTTCAAGAGGCTTATTGTTCTTTCAACTTCAACATTAACATTTGTTGGACACCAATTTTAAAAATTCTGTAAGCAACAGCTTGATCATTCATTCTGACATTTTGCATGAAAAAATATCTGCAGTTTAAGTAGTGTAAAGTTAGTCTGGTTCACTGACCAACTGCACCGAATCTAATATGGAACGATGATCCAAATCAAACATGTTCAAGCCAATTTTCAGATTTTACCACAGAACCTTCACTTCCATAATTCTTGCAGTTATTCCATTGGTTCATATTAAAAGTGTCATTTTCATGAGATAAGGCTTGGCAGGTATAAAACCTTATGTAAACTATCTTCCAAACATTATATCATTTCCATATATAATTTGCTACAGTCTAGTATAATATTTCCAAAATATAATGGATTAAATAAAAAGGATAGTCTCCAGCTTGTAACATCTAAGACATTGATGTTATAAACCTTTTCACCTATTTTTATCTGAAACTAGATGAGAAACGTACTTTAGCTCTATACTGATAACAAACTCATCCATTCTTGCAAGAACACATCAACATGACTCACTTGTTATAATTTATAAGACCTATAAGACATTGATGAGATAAAGAAATTATAAGCAACATCTAATCAAATTAGGTCTGAATAGAGGTAATAGGTTCTAGTCTGAAATATGCTTAAACTGTGATTATAATCAAGCTGATCCAACATCTTCATGATACCAATCTATCAAACAGATACAGTCTCTAAAAGTGGTTAAAAATCCCACCAAACAGACACAAAATTGCCTCATAAATATTCATAGGTCCTGAGCATAATAAAATTCACTGGATCTTCTGATGATTTAAGCCTATTGACAAAATCTGATAAAAATCTGATCAGAAATAGATTCTTAGCAAGCTCAGCCAATCAGATGCAAGATAACCTCATTTTGTTGGGATTTAAGTTATAAGATCTTGAGATTTTAAGGCTATCAAAAAGATAACCTCCACAGTGGTGCCAAAGCCAAATGGATGCAAGATAAGTTCACAAATATATACAATTAATACTGGCCACTACATATAGCCTATTGTGTGCTAAAAAATGGTGTTAAGCCCCAGAACAACAACAACAATTCACTAATATACATGGACAATACCTTATTAATATTCATGAACAATGATGTAAATTCATATTCCAAATTGGATCAATACCATATCACACACATTTCCTCGAGATTAAAAAAGTAATATTATTGCTCATGGTCATGGGATCAAACCCTAAACTCCCCAACTCCTCTCTCTCTCTCTCTCTCTCTCTCTTCTCTCTCTTCTCTCTCTCTCTCTCTCTCTCTCTCTCTCTCTCTCTCTCTCTCTCTCTCTCTCTCTCTCTCTCTCTCTCTCTCTCTCTCTCTCTCTCTCTCTCTCTCAAATTTCAACATATTTGGCGCAAACTGTTTCCATGCAAAGCAACACAGATCACTTGAAACAAAATGGTTTTGTCAAAATCATCTTGTATCTATGAACATACTTAACAACATTTGTACTTTGATTTTTTCAGCTCAAGGTCAATAATACTATTCTTCTTACCTCACAATATCGGAGGATATATTTCAGTAGCTGAGATCCTCCATCATCTGGTTTATCCCACATCAGTTTATATGATTCTGACTGAGGACTGTCACGGTGAGATATAACCTGCACTGGTTGAGGGGTACCTGCAATAAACAGAATATTAAAGCTTACCAGACAGTATTACACTATGCAGTACCATTTCCTTGTGTGATACAAATTAGATACCATATAGTAACATATCAAAAGCAATTCCCTACAACAATGCTAATACGGAATACAAATACTGCCACTTATGTAATAATGTGAATAGACTATATTGTGTGGTATCAATTTTCATCAGGTTTTAATTTCGCAATTTGCAAGCTATTAATCTAAAAAAATATGAAAAATACTTTTATAAATAAAAACGAACCCCTCCTCAAATCTACAAAACTACGAACTATAAAAAAAATTAATTTTTCACCAAACCACTAAAACACCTAGATTGCACAATTAAATTAAGTCACAATTTAATAGACTCTCAAAACTTGTTTCACTGAAAATTGAAAGAACAAAATTAATCCCAAGTAAAATTTCTTTTCATTTAGGAAGAGTATCAGTAACTATACTGGATGCTAGATCAGCACCCTCTTGATTTGAGACCAACCGATCTTGTAGAATAAAAGCCTATGTTGGTATAACCATCAGTTCTAACTGACTAGCAATCAATAACAAGAGTTTCAAGATGGCCACTCTGGTGGCCATATTGGACATTAGACTGGCACCAATTTCATTCAGGATCAACTAGACATCATAAGAACTTTTGGTGTAAACCCCATAACAATATGACTTTTCTTTCTGTAGTAGAAATATCATGATTTCCACGATGTGCACTGTATTGACACACTGAACATCATATTGTCACCAATTTCATTTTGAATGAACATGACCTCATAGGAGGCTTTCTGGTTAAAACCAAATGTCAATGTAACTTTCTATTGAAAAGGAGTAATAACTGCAAGATTTTCAAGATGGATGCTGTGGAGGCCATACTGAATATCAGATCAGTATCAGTTTAGACTATAACCAACCAGATATGATATGAAGTACGAACTCCATGTTAATATAAACATCTCTTCTGGAATGGCAGCGACTATTTATAACATTTACTATATTGTCACCACCACCACCCTCAGATAACCCTGCCTGTCACCAAAAGGATACTTATATCAATACTATCTACTAATTCAAAAAAATACATCTTAATATGCCTTGAATAAAAATGGGATATTAAAACTAGTATTACTTACCCTCTTTGGTCTTGAAGATGAAATTTTTCAAAGATCGTCCCTGGGTGTTTATAGCCTGTATTTCTACCAGGTAGTATCTTCCTGGTGCAAGTGGTGACAGTGTACAGCTTAAAGCTGATGGTAGAATGGTATCCACAGAATGAAATGGATTTAAAGACCTGGACAGTTCATACTCTGCTCTATCTGGAATGATTTCCACCTATGAGGAATATTGATTTTGAGATATGAGCAATTCATATGCAGAATTTTAACTGAAATACTGAAAAGTAACAAAGCATGATAAATTTTATCCATAAAGGATAAAGCAATAAACCACAAGAAAACCTGTCCATGAGGAAAACGCAAGGGATCGACAGTGTATGTCTCATGGGCAGGTGACATTTATAGTGGGGGAAAAAATGAAACTAGAGCTATTACCAATTGATGAATTACAATGGGCCAAGTTCACTATGATCTTTATGGCAGGGCTTTTAAACAGGGCAACTTTTGTTGGGAAGCATAAGTTATATGAATAGGTAATCATGGGAATTAATATATCTAATCTAAATGATTTTATGGATCTGAATGCTGAATACAAAGTCTAAATCAAGTCTTAATCAATATAAAGATGTATAACAAATTTGATTGAAATCTAATCTTTTGCAGCAATGTAGCAAAGCAGAACTTTCAAATGATGAATTATGAAATGCCACACCCACTACAATATTTATGGCAGAGTTTTAAACTCTTGTGGGGAAACAAAAGTTAGAAGAATTGGTAATCATGGAAATAAATATATAGCTTCTAAATGATTATAAGGATTTGATTGCTGAATATAAGTCTTAATCAAGACCTCATCAGTAAAAATATGTATGATAAATTTGGTTGAAATCTGATCTTCCTTAGCAATGTCACACTTCAGGAATTAAAGAAGGCATTTAATTGTATAATTCTTGTAAATGATGACATGGTCTGCTGGAAATCATTGTTTAAATAAACTCTATCAAGGTCTCATCAACATAAATCAACATGCCAAAGTTTATCAAAATCTAACAATCCTTCATCAAGTAATGCTGCAGAAACCAAAGACTAGATAACTGACACTGATAGATTGTTGTTGTGGGTTTGAAGCCATTTTTATGTGCATGTTAGGCTATACATGGTGGACATTACATCTAGTTGCAAAAGAACTTGAAAAACCTGGAGAAAAACTGCCAACAAATGGGAAGGTACTGGCAAGCTTTTTCATATACCCACATTAACTGATCCTATGATATATAAGACTCAAGCTCACATAGACATAGGTGAGATGTCAGTGTAAAGGCCACTTGTCAATCATTATAAATAAATGCTGTAAATGATGATTTGAAATGCTGGAAATTTAGGTCATTCACAGTCGCATTGATATAAAGCTGCATGACAAATTTTATTTTATTCCAAAAATACATCTGTAAAGTTATGCTGCAAATAACACCAGTCCAATTTTACAAAACCAACAATCAAACCATAAATACCAATCCACATACCAAATGTAGCTGAAAGCAACAAGCAATGATAAAGTTATTCTGCCAAAACCATGTCATGGGGAAAGATGCACTGGGGAGAGAAAGCATAATGCCTGTAACAATGATAATGAACACCAAAAACTGAAATCATTCAACACTAGAAACTGTAGTCATTCAAAATCTCATTATTATAAAGCCCCATAAAATAACTGATTTTACTCCATAATACATTGGTCACTTCATGCTATAGATACGAAGACCAAGAGTACTGGCAAGCAGAAGAGATGACTCCTGTAAATGATAAATTGGACTGCTGTAAAATTTACTCAGTCTCATGTCAGAAATCAAGCAAAATACCAATTGCCTGAAATCCAACAAACATTGGCAAAATTATTCTTTGCAAACATAACCTAGAAGGGTCATAACTCCTGTATATCACATCCTTGGATGCAAAATATTTGTTTAAGTTCTTATTATTATACATTATTACACCAAATTTTGTTCGAATCCAACACCTCCCAGTAAAATTTTCTTGCTGAATCAAAATTATTCGTGGACATATGTCAGTATATGTGATTTCTATAAAACTCTGAGCAGTAGCATAATGACTATAAAGCTTGGAACACTGCAAGTAAATTTTATAACCTCTAAATGTAAGGACATGAAATTGTAGCAATATTTTCATGTACTACAAGTCTTGGGATACCATCAACATTTCTTTCTACTAATTATCAGGTGTGCATATCTGTTACTGTTGAAGTGGAATTCATGCTTTGCAAGGAGGATGTAAATGGAGGGGAGATTGGAATGGTGTATCCATATGTTTGTTTAAGTACTATCAAAGAAACATATTTAATTTCTAAAACTGGTTTCTTCCTCAATTATGTTACCTCATAAGATCTTTGAAAATCTGCAGTTCTGGAAGTTACATCCCTGTACCCCTGAGAGACCCTGTGTGAGCCACTATGATATATAAGACAGATTTTAAATTGTAATACCAGGCTGTAGTATCGACTCCATATGCTGTGACATGGCTTTAAGAAGAAGAACAAGAATGTTTCCCCAGAAAGCCAATATAAGTCACCTAGATCTAATACCCATATTAACTGAGCCTAAGATTCAAGCCCATATAGACATAGGTATGATGTCAGTGTAACCTGGTCTTGTGACAGTCAAGGGTAGCACTCCCTCAGTAAACTAATAACAACCAGAAAGGCAGAAGGTATCAGAATGAGGCTACAGCACACAATCATGTGATCAAAGTTTAATAGATAAATGGATCTCATAAATGGATCTCCTGCAATCATGTTATCAAAATTTAATAGACAAATGGCTCTCACATATGGATCTCATGTGATCAAAATTTAACAGACAAATGGATATCAAATAGATCTCATGCAATCACGTAATCAAAATTTAATTGATAAATGAATCTCATGCAATCAAATAAAAAAGTTAATAGTCCAATGAATTTCATGCAATCAAAACAACTGATTTTCAAGGTTAAGTGTATCAGGTAAAAATGATCATGAAAAGAGTAGAATTAGATATCACAAGTGTCAGTAAACAAAACATGTGGTTTGAATTCATTTAACTTATACTAGCCAATAAACAGTTGACAGTAAATGTATAAACCCAACTCCTTTTTTGTTTAATCATTAAATGTTTATATTAAACATATGTAAATATCAATTTAAATATAATGGTTTTATTGATATATGGGTATCAATGTCAAATATTTCATCCGAGTGGTCCTCAAGTCACTGGCCTCCAGAAATAATGGGAGGAGGTGGTTCAATATGCTTCCATACAGATAAATCATTATTCCTGGAGGCTGAAACTGCAAGGGAACACCAGTCGTAATCGAATGAGTTTCTCCCATTTGCTGAGATATGACCTCATATCATCAGAAACTAGGAATGTTTGTTCCAATGGACAAAGATTTGGAACCAACAGGACCAGTGTATCATCTGTAATGGTCTCATAAACAGACAAACCAGAATGGTCAAAAAATGCTACCACTCTGAGGAGACTAAGAAAGTTAATGTATTTTGGGGCCAAGATGAGAGTCTGTGCAAGAAAAGAAGCAAACTCTGAAATGATTTGCACCTTGATACTGTGGCAACATACTGGCCCTAAACTGACATGGGTCATATGTGGGTAACAGACGAAGTGATTTAAGATGCAAAAGTACATGCTCTGTTCAAGGCAGGGTTACATGATGTTAGATCCTTATTTACCAATCCCCATAGGTACAAGCAAAATCAAGGCCATATCAGAATATATGGTGGCTTATGCAATCCACATCAGTTTTGATGAAACAGAGCCATTATTTCCTTTTCTTCTAGTGCATAGGTTATTACTACTAAGTTAACTATATTGTTCATGATTCAGACTGTGATCCAGAACTGAAATGCTGCTAAAGTTGGTAGCAGAATTAAGCTGTGGAGGTGAGTACTGGAGCCATTTAAAATTGATTGGTAATGTCTTCAGGGCTAGAGGGATAATGCAAAAATGGATCATGCATGGCACCAGAATGCTCTGGGTCCATAACAGCAACTGAGCAGAAAAGCACTAAACTGGCTATAAAGAAACATGGGATTATTATAGCATTATAAAAGATGTCTCCTCTACAGTGAGGGTCTGTATACAATTTCTGGGATGGACTACACCGCTCTCTCAATAACTCAAGCCCTGATAACTCGTGAAACTGCTTATAACACAGGGACAGGCTGGGATCCCATATTTCAAAACCAGAAATTACACCAAAAATAGATCCGTATTTTATGAACTTTATGGAAATCTCAACTGCAATAAACTACAAAAAATTGTAAAGGTCACTTTTTTTTATCGTCGAAAATGGTAGATAGGACATAAAAATTTCCAAGTGACATTCCTAGCACACCACAATTAACAATTTCTAAGGAAATTTTGATCAAAAAAAATATCACTTACGCCTAGGAGGCAGTACTTTAATAAATAAATACAAATAAAATAATTTTTTTATAAATTGAAATTTGTGTTCTAGTTGTATCTTCTAGCTCCTTTTAAGTGTAATCATGATAGATACAATTAAATGTAAAATGTATCAATCTACCGTATCAGCTATGTCCATGAGCATTTCTCTGAGAACCTATTTAGGTGCAGACTGTGTTTTGATAACTGACTTGCAAAAGCATTTGTTGCATAATGTTGCACTGAATTAAAAGCTGGCGTCCTTTGTGTTATCACATTAATTATGTCTTTTGAATCAAATAATGGAAGTGAAATAAAAGAAAAGTAAAAAAAGGCATGAAAATCCTACAAACTTAAAATCTAGCTGACTTGGTCATATGTCGGGTGAACTCACTTCAGTTGATTTATTGAACACTGTTAAAAATGTTATTGTGTATGTAATTGACCCATTGGTAACTATGATAAAAGATAGCATGGTAACCAAGCAAAAATAATACTATACTTTGTAAAATAAAGAACTTGGTTTCACAGATACTGACCATTATGAGGAAGCATATTTCAGAGAATTCTTAATTGGCACTTTGTGATATCCACAAGAATGATAAAAAGCTTTACTATTACTTTCAATAAAATCATGATATAAATACTGTACTTTAATTGAACAGCACAAAAATTAAGATTTGACATAGATGAATGTTTCACAAAAGTTTTGCTTGTCTTTTAATAAAATGAATCTTGTTTGGTGGTTTATCAAATGTCAGTCTGGTTCACTGCTCTTTTCACTCCCAATTTGGTAGGATATAATGCCATACCACTCCAAGAACCAGACTCATCAAGAAAACAAAAAGCAGTGATGTAATACACATATGTAAAGATAATGGTTGTTGAAACCAGTTGGAACCATCTTGCACATGTTGGACATTTTGAAAATAAATGTTATTCAAACAGTAGTAATGAACAATTTCATTAAAAAAGTGTGTTATTAAAAATTATTATCGACATGAATGTAAATGAGGATTCAGTCATTAAATAGCAAAGTTCCTTAACCCTGACATCCACCCATCTGTTGTTTTCTCGATGTCCAAGCAATTGACTTCAATTTTTGGAGGTCCTTCAGTTACTTGTGCCTTTGCCTTTAGCTTGTTTTATGTTTGTTGACCCCATCGTGCACAAGTTATCAAGGGAGTGGGATACCTGAATTAGATTATCCAAACCAGTGGCCTTTTACACATCTTAAGGCTGTCAGCAGATTTGATATTGACCATGGCACGGATAGAAACTGAGCAGTAATTATACATTTTCTCTGCTTATTTCCATGCTGATTCTCAAGAACGTTTTTTGGTCTGCAGAACCATATCCTCATTGGCAATAGTAGTGAATACCTAGAAAGGCTCTTTCTGTAACTATGATCCCTACAAGGTGATCACTAATAGAAACTATCATAGTTCTGGCTTGTAACCTGGACTATACAAAATAGATCATTATGATAAGGACTGACATTGGACTGTAGTAGTATCTGGTCAAACTGGCACAGTACAGTAAAGTTTATTGATGACTTATCAAGCCTAGCATCTGAATTGCAAATATGCAGAGGTAGAGCACATGTTACCAAATGCATGTACTATCAACCAATGCTGGCAACTTCAAATGGGTACCTAACATATATATGTACAACAAAATGATAATCCTACAAAAGATAGGAAGTTTTGTCTCAATTAGAAGAGCCTGAGATACTTGGAAAACTATACATGGAGTATACTTTTATGAGAAAAGAAACTGCTCCAAGTTATTCTATATTTGTATACTAAAACTCATGATTTCAGTTTGTCAGGTCTTCCACATACAAAAAAAAACTTTACTCAGTGCAGAAGCATAGGTAGTAAATGAGATATGTAGATTTTGGTGCCAATCACTACATTATGGGGAAGTCACTTTGTCAGGCTACAACATGTGACCAGATACTACTTAGCATCAAAATTTTCAGTTTGGGAGGGCTGGATTTACATGCTAATGAGAGAAGTTTCTAAGGCATTATGAAGAGGTAACACATCTAAAGAAATGAGTACAGCTTCTTTGCTGAGTCAATAAAATAAAATATTGCATATACTGATGCAGTGATTGTCAATAAATGAAAAATATATAGTCCTTGCTTGTGCAAATAAAGTGCTTAATTTGCATTCAATACAATTTAAAGTTTTTATGAACACAATAATAGATATATAAAGTCATGAAATTTTATAAGAACAGTTCAGTTTTCTCTGATTTAATTTTGTATTACAAAAGTTTGCTTCTCTGGAAAGTCTTTCAGACAGAGAAAATCATGCAACAAACCAGAATATAAAACAGAAAATGACAGCTTTTCAACTGTTTAGCAGATACATCTTACCAAAGGCCTCTCTTTAACTGAAACTGCAGACAGGTGAATTCTGGAACGATTTCTTTTTATGAAACAATAGTGTCATTAAAAGTTAAGTCTGCAGTTGCTCACAGATTTTTTTTTCCGCAAAGAAAAACCAAATACATGCATGTAGAAAACATCTATGCATTATATATTTTGACAATTTAATGAATGATTAATTTCTAATTCCAATTACAATATCAAGTGGTCTGGATAAAAAACCTGATCTTCATTAAAAATGCGTAATATTTCTTCAAGAATAATTACAAAAAACTCTGAGTATGGTATAAATGCAGTCAATATAATAATTTACTGCCATAAAACAACAAAGCTGTTAATATAAAGTTGCCAACAATTACAACACCTAGTTAGCATAAGTTAACAGTTGTCTATACACTACATTGGCTTATTTATCACTGAGGAACACAACCTTATGTAAATGGTCTTGATAACTTGATGTCATGTCCATTTGTACATATTTTGCTATGGCCTGACAAAACTTCATTCCAGAGGTAATGGCATAATCAAAGTGCATTGACTTCTAGGTATAATCAAACTCATCAAAATCTTGCTAATATAAAATTAATCTAAATAAGAAGTTTGATCCATACTGAACGATAAATAGATAGGTAAGAACTTTAGCGATTCAGATGCAAGAAATCATTAACATGACCCAATTACTGTAATTTAAGACACTGACAATATAAACTAATATGGAGTAAAAAAAAACAAAATTGGGTCTTGAGTGTGAAAAACTCAGCTGATCACATACAAGATTACCTCATAAATATGCTTAAATCTTGATTGTAATCAAACTCATCCAACATCCTCATAGCACCAGCATATTTACCAAACGTTGATGAAAAGTCTATCAAACAAAATACAGTTTCTACATGTGATGAAAACTCCTCCAATCATGTTCAGTATTACTTCATACACATGTATAGTTTTCAATTATGACAAAATTCATTGGATATCCTGTTAACTGACCAAATCTTATAACATTTGACCAGAAATGTTGTCAGCCAAAGGGATGTAAGAATAGCTCAATTAAAATATGCATTGTTGAGAATCTTGACATTACAATAATATATTCCAAGAATGATAAAATCTGGACCTTACATATGGATTCTGTAGTGAGAACAAGCACAGATAATCAAATGTACCAAGTTTCATCAAGATGAGATCAGAAATATTATCTCCCGGGTGGTGGTAAGCTCAATCAATTAGCTGCAAGATCACGTCCTTTATATACATGATCTTCATAATGAACCTCTTCCAAGATGATATAATCCAATGTTACAAAGTTTACCAAACTGGGTCTGAAATGTGACTTCCAGAGTAGTGGTATCCTCAATCAAATGAATGTAATTTCATTAAAATACTTGAATAATGATGTAAATTCATATTTCAAGTTTGAACAAATTCATATCAGAAACATGGCATCCAGAACTTCAACAAACAATTACTGCCAGATCAATGCTGAACAAATGAGATATGACCATCCTATAAACTTACTTCACCTTATAAAGATTTCCACTGTGCATGTTTTTGAAACTGGATAAAAACTATTGGTTCCAAACAAACATTTCTGAGAACCTGAACCAAAATGGCTTTGAAAAATATGGTTTTAGGTCTAAACCGACATTCTTTGAACTTGCATGTCCATAAACACTGTATTTTCTTACCTCACAATATCGGATGATGTATTGCAGTAGCTCAGACCCTCCATCATCTGGTTTATCCCATATCAGTTGGTACGACGTTGAATCAGGACTGTCGCGGTGAGACTTGACCTGCACTGGTTGAGGGACACCTGCAATAAAAATTAAGTAGTATAGTTACCTTGTGTCATACAAGTCTCACATTATACTGTTAAATAACCAATAGCATTATTTCATGACAATATCATTAAAGACTGTAAATGACACCCTATATTTTGTAATTTCATTATTTTGGTTAATTTTGATGACCCACAAATGTAATGACTCAACAACACGTGATTTTATAAGGAAACCAACAGAACTGTCCAGTTCCACATAAATAAGTGCTTGAAAAGCACAAAAAAAGCATAAAACCTACAGAAAAATCAAAGGTCACAGTATACAAAATGAAACTTGTTCCATTAAAAATGAAATCAATGAAATGCAAAGAATAATTTATAAGACAAAAGGGATGAATATGCCCTATATCACTCACCTGGATAGTTACACATCAACTTGTCAAACACTTGGAGCACATAGCTGCCACAGAGGCTATTAATGCTGGTGAAAGTCATTTTACGCCCAAGATTCTATATAGAAAATATCACTTTCTTGGCATAATGAAAATAATTGTTTTATACAACCAGCACTAATCCCCATATCTTCCAATTTCTGGAAACTTGCCCTATTCAAAATGAAGATCAAAATGTATATCATATGCATTGCCTATTTAATTATTTTAGCATTCTGAATCTTCAATTCTATTTGATGGCACATTTAATCATCATCTACCCCCTGATAAGACTATTAAACCAGGATACCTCAAGATAATGTTGGTAAAATTCTGTTTGGCAGATATTATGTGCAAATGTTTGATAAATTTTACTAATGACTTTGCATATTTATTTGTAACTTTGTGTGAAAGAATGTAGAATACTGGCTGTTAACACTGATTAAAGTCTTTTAACCCTTTTGTTCTTGGTTGTCCATCTCATTTTTACCTAATTCCCCAGGACTTTTTCCAATGGCACTAAAATTGACCATATAGTTGCTATGTTGTATATAGGAAAGGATATGTTACATAGCTTTTGTCCAAACTGGATCAAACCTTTATAACAGACTTGTGCAGTAATACACTGATGTTTGGCTTCAATGGAGTGCAGGAACATTAATTTGTCTGCTGTGATTGCACAAAATAATGTATAAACATGTCAAATAACATTTTTTTCATAGAATGCAACTCAAATGCTTTAACAAGCTTTCAGGAACAAATTTTTTAAAAATAATGATATCAGCTTAAGAAGAATCAATTAATATGATATTTTTCATTGATTTCTTTCACCCTCATTTGTCAATCAGAGACCTCCAAAGTTTAAACTTCAGCCTCACTTTTGACAGAAATGCTTAATTTTTATTAGGTCTGACCTCCAGTTATGAAACTAGAGGGAACTTTTACTCTCAATCTTGCACAGCAAGCAACAGTGGCTCCTTTTTGTTCTTCTATGCATAGGTGTCAGAGAACAGTTAAGACATGATAACCATATGAGACAGACATCAAGTATCCAATACACATCCACCTCTGTAGGTTATTTTCTAATAGAATTGATTCAAACAATAAGATTAAAAATATATTATAGTATTATATAAATATGTAAAATTGCAGTCAGAAAAACAAAAGGAAATACTTGCCTGTCCTTTTTAAAGGAATTTTAAACTTTGTACACACAATATCAAGTTTAATAAGAAGAAGCACAAGAAGTTGTAAAGTGAATCATGTTGTACTAGTAGATGTTCTAGTAACAATACTACATGGTTAATTCACAAACATATGTATTAACATTACTCTATTTACCAGCACTGATTTTATGATCTCTACAACCTGATTTAGTAACAAAAATACATAGACCTCCACCAAACCGTAATAGTAACAATACCCTGTTTATATGCACTGATTAGTTTTCTTCAAAACTTGGTGTAGCAACAATACTACTTGGTTAATTCCCAAACCCATGTAGTAACAATACCTTACTTACCAGCACTGATGTTTTGATCTTTAAACCCTGATTTAGCAACAATGCTACATAGCTCTCCACCAAACCCACGTAGTAACAATATCCTATTTCTAGGCACTGATTTGTTTTCTTCAAAATCTGTAGTAACAATACTAAATATCTTTCCACCAAACCCCTGTAGCAACAATGTGATCTTCAAAGCCTAAAGTAGTAACAATACTACATAACTCTCCAACTCTCCAACAAACCCATGTAGTAATAAAACTCTGGTTCTAAGCACTGATTTTGTGATCACCAAAGCCTGTTGTAGTTAAACAATACTACATAGCTATCCACCAAACTCATGTAGTAATAATACACTGTGATATTGTAAAGTAGAATTTGTGATATCCAAAATCTGATGCAGTATCAATACTACATTGTTAATCACCAAATTTGTGTAGTAGTAGTACCTTATTTCTAGGTGACAATATAAAACTGATTGTCTTTATCTCCAAAACTTGATGTAGCCACAATACTACATTGTTCATTATGTAACCCATGTAGTGACATTACCCTACTTCCATTCAGCAGGCTAACAATGACTTAAGAGATCTGCTAAAAATGGTGAGGTAAAAATTACTATATTGCCAATCCCAAAGCACAAGTAGCAACATTAACCTATTTCCATGGTAACAGTGTAACACTTATTTGGTTTGTTTAAAATATCTGATGTAAGATTACTAGAACTATGCCTCACACTCAGTGCTCTCTTAAGGTATGGGCACACTATGCAGTTACCATGGGCCCCACGCTGCTGTCCTGATTTGCATCATCACTTGAACATATGTTTCCAATAATCAAGACAAGAGTTAATTACAACATATTAAAAATATACAAATCAAACAATGGTCTAAGTTGTGTTCTACAAACACATCTCGAGCTGGTCGATCTAGCAACATGAACAGCTTTTAGAGTCTAACTTCGAGCTGAAAAAGCTGTTGTTGTAATTGTTGTTTTTTATATAAATTTATGTTTTTACTGTATTTTTTCTTAAGTGTAAATTGTACCTCATAGGTGAATGAGAACTATGTCATTATTTTTATCCATCTTGATTTGTCTTATCAATAAATGTGAACTTATTTTGTGACCTATTCATATGTGTATAATTGCACTAAGTATTGTCATTACTATAGCAAATTTTAACTGCTGTGTTTGTGTTCTTTGAAAGTTAAATAGTGCATTACTGAAAGTTTACACAGTCTGAATATTTCAGTGTAAATCTAACTTTTTTAAACTCTATCATAAGGTAAGGAAATGGTTCTTTTGCAACATTAAAGTTGCTGCAATATTCACAGGATGTGTGCTGGGCATGGACTCATGTTTTTCATTAAAAAATGTCAGAAAATAATCAGTCATTGTGCTTTGGTGTAGGCTAGAAATTTACCTCTTGAGATTACAAATCTGCAAACACTCTGCACAGCCTTGTGTATGACTTAAAATTCTGAGCCAAGGATGAAATTTTCACAGAAGCATATGATGGATTCTATTATTACTACACCACTCTGGTGGCCCAGATGTTAGAGCATCCACCTTGGATGTGGGAGGTCATGGGTTAGATCCCAGGCTGAGCCTTATAAAAGACTTATACAAATTATACTAACAGCTTTCTTGCTTGGTGCTCAGCATTAAGAGGTTAGTGTTAGGACTGGCCAGATAGGTGTCAGGATAATGTGACTTGGTGGGACATCATGCTACAAGTCTACTGCATGATGCCCCAATGCTAGACATCACTATAAACTGTCACACTCCAGACATCATAGCTATATGACTAAAAAAATTTTAAAGCTATGCTAAAAATCCAAATTACACACATGTGCAGACTTCATAGAAATATGACTGAAAAATTGTTAAAGCTACATTACAAATCCAAATCACTCATGTACACAGACAACCCCCACACACTATTATTACTATGGGCACTCTCAGCTTGGGAAGGTAGTACAGATGGTAATCAGTGGAGTAATATTAGTATGCAAAAATGTAAAAAGCATTTACAAGTAATATCAAGTACACAGTTCAAGTCCCATTAGAGTAACAACACAGAATTTTCTTTTATATTCTGGAGGCAGTGTGAGCAGTGCTGTCTTAACAACATTGTAGGCCCTGGGCAAAGCATTATACGCACTGTGGTCCCCTACCAGCTCTACTATTGATAAACAAAATGGACAGCATGATGCTAAACTCATTTTCACATTAAAACTGTGACATCCAAGTGGTTGCTGATTAGAGAAGCCCTTCTAGTAGCAAGGGTTAAGAAAACTGTGAAGTGACATCTGTAGTAATATAAGCCACAAAACTTGGCATCATAAATATAGAGTGTTTCTGTTAATGACTGTAGAGCACTAGTTTGACTGGACAAGTTGCCATCTGGGGACTTATGTATATGTTGTGGTCATGCCCCTTAGGAATTCCTGTCCGGTTATGACACATATAGGCCAGCTTTATGGAGAGGATGTCATCCGATTTATCAAGCTGAGATGGGTCACAGGAAAACTGACTCGTATGTCTGCTGTGAAAGAAAATATTTTCTGCTGTTTACTTAGCATTTTTCTTCTCTTTTCAGTAACTGATACAGTGTCAAACCTTGATGTGGCAATGCCTATTTGTATCACCAATAAGGGTGAATCCTGTGGTGGTGATTTGTGTGCTGGGCTGTCTGCATGTAGACTTCCTGTGTTTTGTAACTGAAGCACCATTTACAAATTTATTTGCCTGACAAATTTCTGCACTATGGACACATAAGCATGTAAACTAATGATGTCAATGTCCCTAAATGTGCATTTCTATGCTCTGCCCATGATCTAGTTTGTAAAACAGAACAGGACAATACATACTTCTGTGTAACACTGCACCTGTCATTTTGCAACAAAAGGTCAGTGCCTAACTATACCTTAAATTGTTTTACCTGAATATTAGCAATCAACAATAAAGTTTTGATGCATCCAGGTATAAATAATTTATATTACCAATGAAGCTTGATGTGTAGACACTAAGAATGCACTGATATAGAAACTCACCTGTATGTACCCATAGTTGAATTACAAATATATTAAGATTTTTCTACAAGCATTAGACTTGTACACACAGAAAATTATAACATGAACTTATTGTGAAATTGCAAAAGCTACGCATACAACTACCTGAAACTGTGATGAAGTGAAATGTTAAAAACTTTAAAAGCAGAACTTTGTCAGCATAGGAAGGGAGAAAAGTTAGAAATACAAGTGAAAAACTATTCCAGCTGTAATGGTGAATCTCCCAAAGGTTGATTCAGGCATGTAATAGGTCTCTTAAGCTGAGAGCATGCTTCTTCACATAAGTGGAAGTAGTATTTGAGATATTCACAGGATTTGCCACCAATCCCTATACATGATGAGACAAATTTGCCAGACCATCAAAACTGTGGGCAGATAACCTTTGGTTTCTTTAAACTAAAAGTTTTATCTGGAAGGACCTTTATTCTCAGATGCTTTCTATCAATTTTCTTACTCTGTTAAGCTTTATTTTCTTTAACATTTTGTAGTTGTTTTCAGCAGCAATTTTTGAGATGGCATTCAATGTTTTTGTGATGCAGGTCATATAAAATGCCTAATCGGCATCATCTGAACAAATCTTAAATAGCTTTATGCTGGGAGCATTCTTTTATATTGGGTTACATTTACTGAACAGTTTGTGTGAAAAAATTTTAAATAGAATTTCTAAAAAAGAAGATGGAAAACAGACCATGCAGAAATGATAGCCAGGTAAGTTAAAATTCAGTCATGACAATCACACAGAGGAAGCAAATAAAATTAACCAGGTACAGCTACATCTTGCTGCTTTAGTTTCACATCTGTCTCCACAAATAGTTATGCGGACATGAAAAAAAACACATTCTCTTTTATGTAAACAATGCTAAAATTTTCATGAAAATAGCTGAATATTTTCCCTATATGTCTAAAATGCTATCTTTCAGATACTGAACAAGTGTAGTAAAGAGTAATGTGTCTCATTTCTAAAATATTGTCAATTTAATTAGTCAAATTTATTCCAAAAATTAAAATGTTTTCTCACTCTTCATACAGACCAGTAAGAGGATAGTAAAGAACATATACAAAACTGACACAGCCACATCCAGCTAAACAACAAACACAAACATTTAAGAACGAAATATAACAATATAACACTGATATCAGCTTGCATTAATTTTCTTGCATTTGTTAATTTTTGCATTCCCTAGTGAAAATATGACTGAAATTTCAGTCAGATTTCACTATTATTTTACATACATGCCAACATTATGCTTTTGGCATGATCATTGTTTTTTTCTCTTTAAATTATGCATTATGCTAAACTGTATGTAGATTATGCCTTTATGGTACATAAAAAGTTAAAAATATGGCAACAAAATTGTTTTTTGTTATCTTTATCATCTCTTTCCGCCATTACAGATTTGAGAATAGTTTTAAAAAGGTGACTGCTGTATGAGAATAGCATAAAAGTAAATTCCTTATTTGCTATTATAGCAACTTTTGTCTAACTCATTTCCAAGAAAACAAGTAGCATATGGGGCCTTGTGACCCTGATAAGTATGTAGCCAAATATTTTATGTCCGACTGACCTTAAAGAGATTAACATTAAAATTGCTGAAAAGAATTTCCTGGAATTCATAACATGACTATTACATTATTTGAACCACTGATTATTGGACCATCCTTAATGTTCTCCTGCAAGATTAGCTGATGTAGTGGACATAATATTACACTGGACAAATTTTAATTTTGCACTGTCAAGACATCATACAAAGTCTTCAGCTGAAATGCCTTGATAACAAAGATTGGAGGAGTAAGAACAACACGACTTTCAATATGGCCCCTGGCAGATATAATGGACATCAGATCAGAATAAGTTTCATACAGAATCAACCAGACACCTTAAAAAGTCTTCTGTTGAAAAATCCATGTCAATTTGACTATTCACTCAAGAGAATTAGTGATAATATTGCCAAAATAACAGCTGTGTTGGCAATATTAGAAATCAAATATAAACCATTTTCACTTAAGACCAACCGGACATCAAAAGAAATCTTACAGTAATATCCAGCATTGATTCAACCATCCATTCTGAAGCAGTGATGACATGATTTCCAAGATGGCCACTGTGAAAGCCATGGTAATGAACGTAACAGCAATAATATTATTATTTAGGACCAAAAGTAGTTAATGGCATGAATGTGTGCATAAAAGTTCATGACAAGTCTCCTTGTAGTTCAGGATAAATGATAACAAACTTGCCCTAATTAATGGACAGATGACACACAGTAGACCAATTACATAATCACTTTAGTCAATGGCTAGTGGAAGTTACAAAAAGACATTGGAAGAAGTCTTCTGGTGAAAACCCCATAAAGATTTGGAATATGTATTTTAGTAAAATCCCCATGCTGATATGACTATCCATTGTGATGTCAAAATAACATTTTCAAGGTGTCCATTCGATATCCAATCATTGCCATTTTCAGTAAGATATAACTAGATCTTGGGAAGAATTTTTGTGCAATGTTTCATAGCAATATTCTAAGTCATGGGTGTCAAACATACTACCCATCAAACTACTGAGTTCATGCAATAATCAGATCTCTTATTAGCATTAAATCTATATGCTTATCAAAGCTAATGATATGTATAACCAAACTGAAGTAGATTAAAAATGACCCACCATAGCAAATGAGTCTTATTGTTGTTGTGGGGTTTAACGCTATTTTTCAGCACAGAAAAGGCTATACATAGCAGCCAGTAATAATGGTGGCGGAAGAAACCGGGACATCACTGGAAAGAACCACCGACCCACAAGAAGCTACTGGCAAGCTCTCTCACATATCCACATTCGCTGAATCTTAGACTCGAACCCACGCAGATAGAGGTGAGATGGCAGTGATCCGTAACGGACAGCGCTTTAGACCACTCGGCCACTCGGGACCCCCAAATGAGTCTGATACACCTACTCTAAGTAGTTGAGGAGTGATAACAAACTTGAATATTTACATAACACTGTCAGGGTTAAAATAAGGCCAAATGATTCGTGATCAAAGCATTGCTCTAAAATATGTATCCTTACCAAAAACAAAACCAAATAATTGATACAAGTTAATTCTTTGTGTTCACTGTTGCAGAAATAGCTTACAAAATTAATGTGATGGTATTACAGTAATGAGCTTTCCAATGCCTGTCTTTCATGATAGTCATTTTTTTTTCTTCACACAACCAGGTGGTTTTTTTGCTTGCCATAAATGTATTAATCTGGAAAGTATCATTCATATATCTCAGAGTCTCTTGGAAACAATAAAGTATTTCAGGGGTGGTTTGTGCTAGAATATACAAAATATAAGTTGTTCAAAGTTTATAACATTGTTGGTAACCATGACAAGATTTGTTACATATATGCCCCCAACAACTCTTCCTTGCCACTGTAAAGGATACATAGATCACTTAACATCTACTAAATTAATACAGAAAAATATATGAGCATAAACTAGTATCAATCGTTGTACAGCATGTATTGAATAAAAATGCAATACAAAAACATTCTGACTTACTTTCTTTAGTCTTGAAGTAGAAAGATTTTGAACAAGACTGTCCATATTTGTTTATAGCCTGTATTTCTACCTGGTAACATCTTCCAGGTGTAAGTGGTGACAATGTATAGCTTACAGCTGATGCTGGAATGTCAACCACAGAAAGAAAAAGACCTAAAGGCCAGGGCTGCCCATGCTCCATTATAATTGATTTGATCTACAAATATAAGAAGTACAAATTTTGAGATATGAACAAATCACCTGCAGCAAGATTTTCATTAAATAAGTTTTCGGAGTAATAAACCATAATAAAACCTGACATTAAAGATTACTCAAGGGATCACTATCATAGTCAAACAGGTAGAGTAGGCATTCAACACCCACTGTTTCAGTAATGGATGTTAATTTTTTAGAAATTGATTCTATATAACTTTAAGTTGCAAGTATTTACTTGGGGAGGGTATTTTTATACATCCATATTCTTTTGAAAGGTCATTATTTAAACGCCATAAGAAGTGCATACTGCAAAATCAATGTAAAAGTATGTAACATTTTGAACTAAATGAACTTAATAGAGTGATCCAGTACAATCTGGACTGAATGTAATGTGCTTCAATGTAACAATGAAAGCTACACATATTGAGTAACAAATTCAGCCTATCCTATTCTGTGATGATTCACCATGACATGCCCTTTTCTTTGCACAAGTTTAGTTCATGGCCACTATTGCAAAAGTCCATAACGATTAATAATTTTCATTTGGAAGTTTCTTGATGACAGTTAAAGTACATAGCATTCAATAATCAGGACTGAATAGACTTTGGTTAATGAAAATTAGTGTCAAGTTTTGAAAAGAACAATTTATATTTAGTTTAAAAAGAGTCAATGTGCATACACAACCCATGTGGCTTTTACTATAGCATTTGTTCCAAAGAAAGACTTCCTTCATTGAAAATAAAAACAAATAAACAAGAGCTAATAGTGATAGAAAATCACAAACTGCTCCTCTATGTGTAGCCTGTGCTGCAAATAAAAGTTAGAAGAATCAGCAGCAAGGATATAAACAAGTGCAACTTCTGTCCTGAGTGGACCGACTGAAATACTGCATTTACTAAATATTGTGCAGGAATAAACAAGAAAAACAATAAAACTCATGAAAAATCACCTCAACAACATATGCTATCTTCATCCATCAGTCCCTAATCTCTGTTTGCTACTAAAAGAACACTCCAGATGATAAATAGAACCCAAACTAATGCATAAGATTCAAACAAACCTGACAGATTAGTTATGTTCCATATCTAACAACTTGATAAGTGTGATAAGTGTTTGTATTCACTACTCAACAAATATACACCAGCAACAATATGCAGAAAATCCATTTTGAAGTATTCTCCATGGTACCATGGTGTCTGGGACCTGAGCTTCACACTACTGAAAGAAAACACCATAAGGCTGAGACGCTTTGGCTTTGATTTGGTCTTAATATTCACTGACTTTACCAAACCACTATCATGAATGTCACCAATGAAGCATATGCAACAAAATCAACTTAATTCAGTACAAGGTTCACTGCAAGCTATAGCTGAAAAAGCTCTTCCATAGTACTAACAATCTAATGTTACAGAATGAATGTTCACCACTTCCAACAACCTCCACTCTGTTTGACCTTCGAAACTGATTTGTAGATTTCTCTTATGACAAATGATTTGAGATCAATTTGACAACAGTTTCAAGCAATTCATTGACAGAATTTAAAGGGCAGTTTCGACAGCATTTGAGCATATCTGTCTGGATTTCTGAAGTATAATTCTAATGACGAGTGCTACAGTCATGTGATATGAATTTAATCCAATTAAAAAATTACTCCCAATCAAGTGCTTCAATTAAATACTGCCCTTCACTAACTAAATGATGTTACTGATCCTTCTTTCTCAGCAGGGGTATTCCCAAATTTTTATTAGGATTGCCACTATAACGCAACTGTACTTTACCCTAATAAACTGAAAAATCTACCATCTGTTTCTGCCATCCCATTCTGTTAAAATGTCTTAAATGTGACAACTTGTATATCATCTGAATTTAAATAGCTTTTATAACAATTTACAATCTAAAAGCCACCCTTGCCACAGTAATGCAACTGTGCTTCTAAAATTAGTTAATTACCTCACTGCATTGGATAGTGTAAAGATTAAAAACTTTACCAACTTTGACTTATTTGCATGATTCAATATAAAAGACCATGATTTTTCACTTCAACATCTCCAGTATGTATTTGGCATTCACAATACAGCCTCACTGTGGTTCAAGTCATACTGAGTCAAAAGGATACTAACTATGTCCATAACTGGAAAACTCTTCAGTACTTTAAATCTGATTTTTTTGTGTTCTACAGGATTCTGTTCTTAAGCTCATTCTCTTTAGTCTGTAAAATCAGCATCCAGTGTCTCACAAATTGTATGCTGATGACACTCAAGTATGCATGTCCAGTTACCCAACTGCAGTACATGCTACCATTCATGACATTGAGAAATCATGGATCACATAAAACAATGATGATAAAACTGTAAAAGACTTCTCATTCCTATCCCTTACCTCAGACAATAAGTATCAGCAAAACCAACATTAAATTCACAAAACATAGGTATCATACTTGACAGTAATCTCTCATTACACCAACATGTCATAAACAAATGCAAAACTTCACATCTGGAACTGAGACATATCATATCCACTTGCAATCTTTTTCGTTGATACAATCAAAATACTTTTGTGTTCCTTACTCAGTTATTATTTTATAAACTTGACTGTTGTTCACAAATGCATACTATCTCCAAAAATGGTAGAATAACTTCATCAATCAAATGTATATAAATATACACAAGTCTTGATAATAATAAAACTCAGTTGATACTTTGATGATATAACCCAACAAATCTGATCAGAAACTGAGGCAGTAAAGTGTCAAAAATATAACCCATCTGATGCAAGATGTCATATTTACTTTAGATTTAGTTTTATTTGTGATCATGCAAGGTCTTCATAGCTTTAGTCTGTTTACAAAGTTTAATCAAAATCTGAAAAGAAATACAATATCTAGTGTGTTAATTAGTCAATCAGATGTAAGATGAGCTCAATAATATGGATGGACCTAGCTGGTTATTGAATCCATAGAAATACCTGGTCATAAAAGTATAAACAATAGTTTTCAGAGTGATAAAAAGTTTAGACAATCTAAAGTGCAAGTCTCTCTCTCTCTCTCTCTCTCTCTCTCTCTCTCTCTCTCTCTCTCTCTCTCTCTCTCTCTCTCTCTCTCTCTCTCTCTCTCTCTCTCTCTCTCTCTCTCTCTCTCTCTCTCTCTCTCTCTCTCTCTCTCTCTCTCTCTCTCTCTCTCTCTCTCTCTCTCTCTCTCTCTCTCTCTCTCTCTCTCTCTCTCTCTCTCTCTCTCTCTCTCTCTCTCTCTCTCTCTCTCTCTCTCTCTCTCTCTCTCTCTCTCTCTCTCACTCTCTCTCTCTCTCTCTCTCTCTCTCTCTCTCTCTCTCTCTCTCTCTCTCTCTCTCTCTCTCTCTCTCTCTCTCTCTCTCTCTCTCTCTCTCTCTCTCTCTCTCTCTCTCTCTCTCTCTCTCTCTCATAAAATACTCAGATAATATGAACTTAAGTGGGTTTGTAAAGTTTATCTTGTACCTATCTACTTATCTACAAACAATTTCCTCATCTAAACTTGCAAATTCAAAAACAATTTTATTCTTACCTCACAATATCGAAGGATGTATTTTTGTAGCAGATATTGATCATCAGGTTTATTCCACACCAGCTGGTATGATGTTGAATTAGGGCCATCACAGGGTGATGTGACTTGGACTGGTTTAGGGACACCTGTAATAAACAGAATATCAAATTTTTCCAAGTAGCATTACAATCAGTATTATCATTAATTTGTGTCACACAAGTTAGATTTTGTACTGGAGCATAACAAATAGTAACACCCAATAAAGATGCAAATACTGCCAGTGACAAAACAAATGTGATTTTTCATGGAATTTAAATAGGGTCACTATCCAAAGCCATACTAATAAAATCCCTCAAAATTAATTTTTGTGCAAAATCACAAAAAGAACTTTATACCCACAACATAAAAATCAAATCTCTGAAATTACTCAAACTTGCTTCACTAAAAATGGAATTCACTATATCAACCCATCAAGTCAAAATGACTTTCATGAAATTAATGAATGCCGAGAGTAATTCAATAACAATAGGCATGAGTTAGACAGAATCTTATCACACCTGGGTATGTGATGTGTCAGCTTTTGAAAGCAGGTTAACTCAAGTGCTGTAGTGGCAAGAGAAAAGCTACAATGTCTATTAAGGTTGGTGTGATTTAACTTATTCCCATATATACAGATCACTCTTTCTCACAGCATAGAAAGGCCATGTCATTTTATACAGCTAGTACTGTCACCTGGCTCTCTCTCAATTTCTGGCAATTTGGCCCTCATTCAAAACTTTGATGATATTGTTTGCACAATTATGTAATGAATGAAGGGGATATGCCACCCCCACTGCTGACAGAACACTGGGGCAAGGGGGTAATTGGAGCTGTTTAATGACTTGTATAATTGTATTGGGAATAGTTATCAGCAAATAATATTTTCAAATGACGTTGTTACCCCTTTTGTATAATTACTTTTATTTTCAAGATGCCCATCCTCTGAAAGATCATTAACAACATTACTCACTACAAACTCTGGAAACATATTTCATGTGAAACTAATATTTGGAGCAAAGTATGTTCATTTAATAGTACTGTGACATACACAATCATATAGCTTAGGACTAGGACCACTGCATACTAAATCCAGCCCTCCCAATCAAATAATTTTAACTATGAAATCTATAAATTGCATGCTCACACAAGTGGGATTTAGTTAAGAAAGATCCCACTTCTAAAGATTAGTATCAATCCCATAAATACTTCAGTTACTACTGAAGCATAATGCGAGCTATGCAAGTGTTTTGCCTTCTAAATGTTGAATTAACACATGACAAGAACAGATACTTCTTTATTGCTGCATGACCTCTCTCTCTCTCTCTCTAGTGTGGTTTTCCTTTTATTGTTGTTAACCTCCCAGTGATGGATACATTCAGTAAATCCACTTAGTGCCATGTCTCTTGGGATGCCATTAAAAAGAATTAATATATTCAAAACTAGGAAATAGAAAATGGTCTGGCAGCCCTTTAGAAAGATGAGGTTCAGTAATGTAATGACTTATGTGACACTTGAAAAACTACAATTTTCCAAACTGATATTTTAAAATGGCAGCATAAACATGGCATCATCTCTAACCATATCCACAGAAAGGAAATGAATATTCTTCTGTCATGCCTGCTTTAGAGAATATTTCCTATTCTTTTTCTTCTCCAAGATTGGAAGGAAAATTGTATAGTGATTTTATGTGCTCAAGAATTCTACCCTTGAATGACCAGTTGCAATCCAATAAAGATTATATGATGATTGCCCAGACAGGAGACACAGAAAGAACCACATCTTTTCCACCTCAAGAATAGCTGAATATGATATGTGTATATTCAGTTTCTCTAGAAGTACCTACTCTACAGCATATGTAATCACTAGATTCTCAAAGAAAGTGTTTAGGTAAGATGTTCAAATTGCTGAGAAAATATAGCCAGCTTTATAAGTCTGTAGCTCACGCATATTCTAATTCAGGAGTCCAATACTGGGTAGAAATTACATGACCCATAATGCTAAATCAGCTGGTTATGGTACCTGAGGCATCTATGATACTGAATCACCTTCCTTGTTCCTTCATGCCTTACAAAATGCCATACCAGAATCTGTATGCAGACTTTACATGATCCACATCAGCTTAAAAAGTCTTGATGGAACAGACCCAATGTTTTCTTCTTGCAATGCCAAAGTCACAATAACTATCATTGACTATATTGAACATGATCTGGGCATAAAGGACTGAAACTGGAGCTGGTACCTGAAATAAGTCAACAGGTTAGTTGGTGATAGCACTGGATGGAGTTGGATCCACAAGGTAATAGGCCTACTAGGATATGAAATAGGACCATTTCGTAGCTACGGTATGCCCTCTTTCCATACTAATAACTGCCATGAGTCCACAACAGTAACTAAGCACAATGACATTCAACTGGCAATAGATTAACCTAGAACCATCATGGCCCTATACTGGATCTCTTCCAAATAAGTACATTTGTTAACATGCCAAGATTGAATACATGGTATAAGATAAGCATAAATAGTCCCCTCATGCTGGCTAGATGGGAGTCAGAATTAACCATGAATAATCTGATAGAAGGGTCTGATCTTGACTGAGTAGGGTTACTACTTCCTTCTTTTGGTGTCAAGTGCAGGAAAGGGTCTGATCTTGACTGAGAAGGGTAATCACTACTTCATTTTTTGGTGTCAAGTGTAAGGAAGGATTAAGAAATATTTGTTGCCCATAACTAGTCCTTCAAAGCACTACGTGTGACTGTGCCAATGTTACAAACTATCAATCTGCCTTGAATATCATTGGAAGTAAGTGCAGGTTATTCTACCAAATTCTATCCCTACCTTTAGCACTGGAAACATCTGCTGCATTTTAGGTTCATGATGCCATTATGGGTTATGGGGGTAAAGAATTAATGTACTCTAATGACTATAAGTCTTAGATTTATATGCATTTACATATTATAGCATTTCATGGTCCCAACAGTAATAAACATTAAAAAATATAGACAAAATTAGCAAAATTGACATATTAACCAACTTTTCTTCACTTACCACATCAATAAACTGGTATAAACTGTTATCATTGTTTTTATGTTATTATTTTGTGTGTGCATATATAAAATAAAAGTAAAAATTTCAATAATTCATGGGATGCTTTAAGTTTCCTGGGCAACCTGTACTTTATACAGCATACAAAACAGTAATTATACAGTGCAATTTGTATGTAGCATTACACATATCCTTTTTATTTCCAAAAATACTAAATGTAGGTTTTGCTGTATTCATTGTGTTTACCAAATCTCATTCTTCCAAATCACATTTGAACAAGATGTCAATTGCTATTTTATTTATTTTGACCCATGCACTCAGGAGTTAAATTTTTTCAGAAATATAAGTGATTCAGCAAAGTGATGTAAATCATATGAAAAGACATGCATCGTTAATTATACAAGGCACGTAACCAGTACACTTACCCTCATGTATTTGATTACATTAAAATTAAAAACAATATCCACTGAGTTCACCAACTCAAATAACTCAAATTTATATTTCTTCCTTTTTATGAATATGTTTGTTGACAAACTTGTTCTAGAAACAACAATGTTCTGTCCCAAAAATCACCTCTCCCTGGCAAGAGCCATTTCCTATCACATCAGACTCATTTATTCATTTAGAGCAATGTTTTTTTTCTAAAATTAAGGTTAACATGCCCTATATATGACTTTATTTATTACAAAGAATATTATTTCTCAAGCGGGAAGGTACATCCACACACAGGTCCACAGAAAATACTGCATCACAAATATGCTTAGCACTAAGTATTCCTTGAGGCTGTTCAAATAACTGGTTTTTGACATTGCATGGCATAGCAACACAAGTAGGTTCTTTAGGACTTAAGCAATTGAAGTAAAAAGCCTTGCCCATGGACACACCATGGTAACTAACCCAGGTTGGTTGGATGGTTACTAAGGATCTCAACCAGCACCCATAAGGTCATGAGTCTGTCATACAATTCACTGAACCACCACTGCTACCTTTGGACAATTGTATTCTATTATTATTTCTTAATTCCATGCAGTTGCTGTATTCCTCCTTAAAGAACTGATAAAAAAAATGCCATTTTTTAAAAAAAAAATTTCTTGTATTCCTATCATTACTACTAAGACAAACAGCTGATGAACGTTACACTGAGGAAATAATTAATAGTGATTACTAGGCATAATTATTAAGATCTTTAGTTAAATAATTCAACATATACGTACACTAATTTATATTTTTATTAGAATGTATTTATCCTCATACCTTTTTAGTTACTTTTATGCTTCATTCAACTTTAAAGAGTTGTTTTCTTCTAAATTATCTAAAATCTAATAAAAGCTAAGAAGGCTCTTCTTCTCCAATGTCTTTAGTACTCATACATAAGGCAGGTACATTAAACTTTTGTAGCCACAAAATAATGTGATAACCTGTGTTACCTTTAATTATCAGTGACAGTGTACATCTGGTCTATTGTTACTGGATTATAAGTAACAAAAGATATGAGGCATATATTGTAAACTTGATATGCAACAAAAAAAGAACTTACTTTTACTTCTTTTGCTCTGGATCCAGGCATAAATATGATCTTTCTTCACTATCACCACTATGATTATCACCAACAGGATAATCCCCATTACAATAACCATTAAAACAATGGAGACTATCCCATAATCTGTTTCTGAACTCTTCCTATCTGAATAAAACAAAGCAAAAATATTGATGCATACATATTACAACAATTACTGATGAAGAGAATTGTGTGCATGTTTAGCTTAAAAACCCAAAAAGAGAAGTTTGAAGTCTCCCATTTAAAAACTGGTTTCCCAAGGTAACATGCAGTATCTTGGGGATTGGGAGCAAACTGCCTGTCATATGACAAATGAATAGTTTTACCCATTTGAGAGTAACAGTAATTCATTATTACATAAACATTTATCAATAGTTTATTCTAAAGCTCATAAAATTACAGGAGAGGCATAATCATTTGCATATCTCATAGATAAAAAGCAAAGCAAATTTTTTTAGTAAATGTTTCTCCAGTAATACCTACTCAATCTCATTAAAATTAGAAATTACTTTCTACTACCTCTGGAATTAAGAGATAGTAAAAAAGCAACTCTTGTAGATCAGCTCCATTTAACCTACTAGCCCCAGATGTCATTAGTTTTAACTTGAGTCATCTATGAGAGTCAGACAAGTTGCTTACAATTGAGAGCCCCTATGAAAACAAATTCATGACTTCATGAACAATCATGAATGTTCATGAACATACTTGAAATGTTCATGATCAGTTAATCATTTGAGTTCATGAACAAATAGCCATGAACGTTCATCACCTAAGTTCATGAACACTTCAATAAATTTGATGAATTATGTACTTTAGTTCATGAACACAATGAACTTTTATGAACTATTATGATATCTTTGAAGTTTCTGAAATGTCATGAATTTGCTTCATGAACAATTCAAGTACTTTGATGCACCATTAAGATATTTCTGAAAAATGTATATGAAATTTCTATATCATTATATTCATAAAATGTTTATGAAAATTATTCATACAAACTTTTCACAATTTTATTGAAATATAAATAAAGGTGAATATTTTTTTTTAATTATATGATACTGTAGAAAAATGTTCAGAGATCTTTTATTCAATACTTGTGTACTTAACTTGAATAGTTCTGGATTAATATGGAAAAATATTTTTCTGGCCATCATGAACAAAATTGACTTGCTATAAAAAGCTTTCAATGACTTTGTTCTAACATTTTTGTCCAGTAGTCATAAACTGCATATTTTATTGATTTTGTAACTGGTTGCCAAGTTGCAGTAAAAACAGAAATATGTAAGCAACGATTATCCTGATTGGATGACTGTGAAAGAAGATGTGATATGATTGGGTAAAATACGCACGCAATTTCAGCAGCTGAGCACAAACAAAAGAGCATGCAAAGGGTTTTGCAACAAGCAACAATCTCGAACAAAAATCGCGGACTCCCATGGAATTAACAGATGAGAATATGTTCAATACCATTTCTTTTAAGCACGTAGAAGTGCAGAGAAAGATGAGGAATATGAAGGAATTGACTTGGTTAGAGCAAAATTATGCGGAAAAGCGTACACAATGAGATCATCAAAATTACAGTGATTGTATCTTTTTCTTCGTCATTCATTATTTTTCAATGGGAATTATATGTATAATTTATTGGTGTTTATGTCATCATATAGTTTTAACCAAACTAATATATCTGGTTTTTGTCAGACCCAATTTAAACTTTTTATTCGAATTTTTGAAAATCATGAAACATTATACCCCCACCACCTTTTTCGATCTCGATACCATATGCGGTACTGCATCGGCGATATGAATTTATATGTTCGGTATTGTTTTATGTTTCATGACATCACTATTTATATGATCTGATGTAATTTGGTAAATTAAAACAAAAACAAAAAAAAACTAGTTAATGTGTCAAACGGTACATAATACATGTGCTACTAACGCGATCAAACCTGAAGCAGCTATATGCAACATCCTGCGTCAGAGTCGATACATTTTTATAAAAACATTTGACTCCTGTGACTTATAATACATATGGCAAGTCAGCTTAAGTTAAAATACAACTAGTGAACAAATTTCTCCAATAATGTAAATGCGCAGTATGTTATTTATTAAATGTAAGGGATTAAATAATTCTGGGTTGGATCGGTAAAGTTGGGTACAGAAATAATGTGTTAAAAGCTGAAGACAATGTTGATCATAGGTTGTCTGTAATTAACTTTAGCTTTCTTTCAGATCAGACTGCAGAAAAGGAAAATTATTAGAGGATGAAGTTTATAAGATAAGGAGGAAAATTAGACAACTGGAGGATCTCACAGCAAAGATGGAATAGACATTAAAAAGTGACTGCTGCAGCAATGTTAAAGATTCATACAGTAATCAAATGAACAGCTTTAGGTGCAGATGGAGACATTCAGTAGTGACAATAGGTGGAATTTCATTAAATTAAAATTAGGCCCTGACTGTCTTTACAAAAAAGAGTTATCTGACAGGTCAGTTTGGGGGTGGGGATCCAGGTCTTCAGGAGAAACATCAGAGGAATTAGCTCCATGACAATCACAGATAAATATGCTTCAGTAGTTGATTGGACACAACTGTCCCATTATCTCTTGAACAATTTTCAAAGAAAAATTACAAAACATACAGAAACTGTCGCTAAGAATAAAAAGGAATATCGCTTAATGTCAGTTTACGTGTTCTTTGATGCATATTAGAAACTTATCTGGAATTAAATAGTTTTTTAAGATAATATATTGCATATTATACTCTTTTTAAACCCCCCATATCTAAGGTTATTTTATGATCCAGGATGAAATAGGTATTTGTAAGTTTGTCACATAATCAAATTTTTTAAGAACTGTTCATGAAGGCATGAAAAATGAGGAACATTGTTCATCATAGTTCATGAATATGTTCATTAACTGTGATGAATGATGATGAACCAGATAGTGAACTTTTATGAACTGTTCATGAATTCAGTTCAAAAACAGTTTGTAAACATATGGTTCATGAACATTCATGAATTCATTTAATTTCATCATTGACAGAATTGACCATTTTCAGTTCATGCACATTCATGAATGGTTCATGAACCTTTTGATGAACTTTCAGGGATGGTTCATGAACTTTGTTCATGAATCGTTCAAGAACTGTTCATGCTAGTTCATGAATTATTCATGATCATTTCATAGGAAGTGGATGTGAGTGAGGGTTTCATTTTAAGCATTGTCAGAGAATCATAATTTACTAAATAATTTGCTTTCTTCTTTAAATATCTTACTCAATCACATTAAAATTAGGAGAATAAGTACAATGGGAAGTGTAAAGCATCCATTCTCCAGGCACATAATAAATGCGCTATAAGAAGGATGAAATTCTCCCTACATAAACAAAGACCACTAAATGACTAAGGTCCTCTGATCCCTGCAAATTTTTATTTCTCATAAAGATTTTTGGGCAAATTCAGCAAAAGTCTCAATTTTGAACTTGTCTTAGCATTGGACTGGCATTATGTCTGTTTGGGCAGCTACAAGAGATCGCACAAGACCCAACTCAGTTCGTTCAGAATGTATGTCACACAAGCAGAAGCTGAAAGTTTGTAGATTACACTTAGACCTTAATTACCTCCAATAAAGTTTCACAAACTTATGTTCCAACTCTTGTGAGCTCAGTGGCAACTTGGCTTCTCTCAACCTCTGTATTGTTTAGTACTGAGATACTTAATTTAAAGCATCTGAGGTACTCCTATAAATTTAGTTTGGTTTTCTGACCATCTCTACTGAATCCAATAATGAACCAATATCCAAACTGAATATGGACAGGCCAATGTCCAGATTTTACTACAATAATCATTCTTCTGTAAGTTTTGCTTTCATTCAATGTCTGTATTGTATTGGTCATTTTTGTAAGACTTTGGACAAATTGTAAGGATTGGCAGATCTGAAATTAATAAACAAAATGCATCGTTGATATATTACCCGGCAAATTTTGCCATTTTGCATACTGTGAGAAGTGTTCTTGGTGACTGATTTCATTGTATGCCAATAAACTTATGGTTGCCCTGCCTGTTGTTTTTCCCTAAGAATCTGAATATTAATCTATTTAAAAGATGAAAATACTTCATGATCCACAAGAGAGTTTGGCAAAAATCGTGTTTTTGTCCCAGCACTGAACATTTGTCAATCATGAATAGAAAAAGTTAACAAGTTTTAATAAAAAAAGAGGACCATTTCAACTTTCACACCATATTTTATGTCATGATATCTTACCGGGCAAAGCATCACCTTTCTGTGCAGTTTCTTTCAAGGCAGTTCTCATTGTTGTAGAATAATTTTTTTCTGAAAAAGAAAGCAAATACGGTATGGACAATATTTGGTTTTCAAAGACCCCATACTGCTCCTCTGTTGCAAATGTTTAAAACTGCTGTTATTTTACCCAAAAATATACTTAATTTCTAAAATGATATAACTCATAATCAGATAATTTTTTTGTCCACATACAATATAAATAAATAAAATACAACCTTGACATTAGTTTTGATACCTCACCTTGTAAATTTTGCCCTTTTGCGTGATTTCAAGCTTTTAATGTCAGTAAAATGTGATAGATTAGAGTTTCTTTTCTTCCAATCAATATTTAAAGATTTAATCTGCCATACAATTTGAATTAATTCTCCAAAAGTCTAATGGAAAAGAATGTATAGTGCTTGTTCACAGAAGCAGAAATATAATATCGTCATGAAAATGACAATGTCCTCAAATAGAAAACAAATGATATTCTTATTGATAACAGCAAATTAACGAAAATATCACAAATATGAAATATAATATATAATACTCTCAATTCCCACACGGATGAGGCACATGCATGGTACTAATTTCTGGGAACTTTTTGAAGATGTTGAGCAGTCTACATTTAAGATTTAAGTTCAGACAATACATCATTAGAGAATGAAGCACACATTAATAAATTGATAAATCTAGAAATGTACATGGAGTTTTGAATGGCACATTTGAGTAAATACAAAAAGGTATAAGAACCATGGATTGTTGTTCACTGAATCATATGAGCAAACATACTTGGTTGCATTGACCTGGGAATTGCATTAATGTTGCTCATGAATATACTGAAGTATGGTAGTACTAGAATAAGTTAATGGATATAGTTTAGACCTAATATGTGGTCAGAACAATGTAATTGCATTTGCACTGTTAATTTTAATAGTCACAAGAGAGTTTAAATTGATGAAAGAAAATGTAATGAACTGAATGTATAACCTGAGAATTAAGAAAATCCATATTAAAATTCCAGATGCATTTTTAGGCACAAACCAAGGGCAAAAACTGCACTGAGCAATGTTACATGAGATTTCAATGCATATGGCGAAGAGGAGAAAAAGCCAAGAATATGATGACAGAGATAATGACTTGGGCATCAGACTGGGTAAGATAATGTCCTGGTTTATTCCCAGAATCCCTTATGGAAGTTCCCCCTTGGATGGAAAAATGGATGGAGCTGATTCTACAATGGAAAAAAGCTATGCAATACTTAAAGATGACATATTGATATTAAATGATGATAATCTAGTCTGGCTTCAAAATGCAACCAAAACCAAGACAAAATCTTATTTATTTCTGATTTATACTACTTGTTGAAATTAAATGAGAGTTCATGCTGGAATAAAAATATTACATAAAATAAGTTTGTTGATGGAAGAATATATGCTTATGTATATGACTGAATTAATAAGTGAACAAATTAATCCATAAGACTCACTCAAAATGGTCAGTTCTACTTTACGTTTTTTGGAAGACTGAATGTAATACTTTCTTTCATATGTTTCATCAAAGTTGGCAATCCAGAGATTTCTATTTAAATCCATGAATATCTTTTTGAACTTATCTGTCTTCCAGTTCATTGTGATGTATCCATTCACAATCTTAAATGTTACAACAAGGGTGGGATCTTCGTCCCCGTTGACAAATAGGGAAGCTTCTCTTTCGGCATTATCTGCTGTCACATTTTCAAACAAAAGGACCAAACTATTTTCCTCAACCATTCTTTGCTCTGCAAAATAGAAGAGAATGCAATAGTTTATTCAAGTATTATCATTCAGTTTATTAATTTTCCTATTAATTAAAGCAAGAATCAATATATTAATAAAAGTGTTTGTTTCATATAAAGAGTACATCACTTCAAAGATAATGGTCTTCATGATGTTCATTTCTACAGACTGACCTGGAAAATTGTTTATCTGTAACAATCAGAAAGTGGTACCTTGATTAAGGAAATGGGACAATTATTTGCAATATATTCTTGTGACCATCATCTTAATGAAAAGTGACATGAAAGAAATATAACAGGCTAGAGTTCCACAGAAATATATTTAGTTATTCAGCTGTTGCACCTGTACACAAATAGAGGTCATTGATTTATATTTTCCTGTGACCTAAGGCAGGGAACATGGATAAGGTATATTGAACACTTTCTCATCTAGAAGTGTAACTGATTAAAGCTTGATTAATATATCTTCAGTGGTTCCAAAGTTATGCAAATGAACAAGAATATTTGGCCGAAAAATATGATAACTGTCCTTGCCGTGATGTTGACCCTGAGGCAGGAAATATGGTTATGGTGAAAAACATACCATCTAGTCATTATATGTATTTAGATCAAAGTTTTAAGTCAATATTTTGAATAGTTCAAATGTTATAATCTTGATAAGGTCACATTAAATCACTAGATTACATTTTTACTTGTCATGACTTTTGCTTCAAGGCAGAGATGGCTATGGCATGTGACATACCATATCATCACAATATATATTTGGAACAAAGTTTTATTAAAATACCTTGAATAGATCAACACTTGTACAAATCCGAGAATAAAATTTTCTTTTACTATGACTGTGACATTAAACACTTGTCATGTATATGGAATATAATACACTTTCTAGTCAGTATAATAATTTGCCAAAGTTTCATCAAATCTCTTTACAAAAATTAAAAAGTTGAGCCAGACATGCAAAAGTTAATGGATGGATGGACAATGCCATAACATAATGCAGCATCTTAAGTCAGTTGTATTATAACAACAAATCTATAGGTGGTCATGATGTTTACTATTGCCAATGTGAAAATTAGATTACAGTGACACTGTTGAGATAAGACTGAGTTATCCTTCTTAGATGCAAGTAATGCTATAACAATCTGCATTTGTGTATGTAAAAATGTTTCCAAGATGTGGAGGTTGTAGTAACAAACATACAAATTTGAAATCATAGGAAAAAATGATATATCCACAACCAACTCAATAAAATATTTATTACAACAAACAAAAAAATGTATTTTAGTGGACCTTTCATAAAGTTTCATTTTTTAAGTGAATAAATGCCAACAATGACTATTTTATGTTATTTAATAGTAAATGTATTTTCCTAAGCAGGCATATTACCAGGAAATATGGTTACATGAATTATACCTCTTTATCCCTAACACTTAGATCAGTTGCCATGGTGTGTCCTTGGGCAAAGCACTAAAATTCTAAATGCCTCAGCTCTAAATAACCTACCTGAGTTGTTTTACCATAAAGCACCAAAATAAACAAACAATTAGCAAACACAAAACCTTGGTAAATGTTTTATGCCCATTTACATTTTGAATCCACAAACCATCACAAGAAGTATGGTAGAAACCCCGTGTTGGCATGACTCTTTACTGAGTAGAAGCAGCAATAACAAGACTTTCAATATGGATGCCATGGTGGCCATATTTAATATCAGATTAGCACTATTTCTATTTAGTACCAAGGAGACATCAAAAGAAACCTTTTGATGAAAGCACAATGTTGATATGACCAGACATCTAGGAAAAGAAGTGATACAATGTTTCAAGATGACTATTATGGCAATCAAATCGAATTTGTCCAATCAGTACCATTGTCATTCATACCCAACCAGACATCATGAGAAGTCTTCTTATGGAAACCCCATCCTGATATTACATTTTGTTCTGGAGAAGAACTTAGCAAAAACAAGATTTTCTAAATGGATCCTCTGGTGGACATAATGGACACTTGATTAGGAACAATAAGACCTTACAGACATCATAAGACTTTTAGCTTTTAATGACAACCCCATGTTGATACAACAATTCATTAAAGGGAGTAGGATTTCAATATGGCCACTGCAGTGACTATTTTATTCAGGACCAACTGGACATAATAACAAGTCTTCTGGTCAAATCTCTATATCAATAAAATGTTTCAGGATGAATAGCATTAACAAGTTTGTCAAGATAGCAGCAGTGGAGATCATATTGGATATATGATGAGACTCATTCTCAATGTGGACTAACAAGACATCATACAAAGATTTTGAGTGAAAATACAACTTGACCATCAATTCAGAGTAAGCAGGAACAACAGCATTTTTAAGATGGTCACTGTGGTGATCATACCGGATTTCTGCACTATTTTAATTTGGGAGAATATGAAATAAATGTGAGTTTCCTGGCAGTCCGCCAAGATGTGATAACAATCTCATGCTAATGGATGGCTGGCTGGATGGCTGTTTGGCTGGATGGATGTATGGATGTGCAATGGCCAACAGATAATGGACAACAAATCACCCCAGAGGTTCTTCTGTATCAAAAGTGTCCTCTTAACGCAAAATAAATTTTTTATAGATATTAACAATAAAATAACTAAATACTGGGTGAGAGATTTTGATGTTTTGAAGGTGAGAATTTCTATATGTTATATAATGATAATCATGAAGATGTCAGACCTGTTCCAATGAGCCAGGTAACAAGCTATTTATAATAATTGCCTGTTGTTATGAAGTATTCACCATGCGGACTTCAGCAAGAGTTAAACGTGATGTAAACTAGTTGAACTTAGTGAATGTTGTGTATAAATAATTTATCATTTTGTTCTGTGTCTGTATTCTCGCACATGGATTTAGTCCATTTGCTACAAGAATTTTGACCAACTGCAGATCCAAGTATGAAGCAAAAAAAATGTACATTTTTCATTCCGGTTTCTGTAATTATGGCAATATGGCATGTAATACAGAGACTGCTAATTTATGTTATGTCTGCACACTTTTACCACTCATATTAGTAATAATTATGCTCATACCTCTCAGGGTTAGTGGGGGTTTGGATGACATGGATGTGCTTACAACAAAGCTGTCGATTGATTGATTGATTTAAATTTAACGGCACACCAGCACTTTTAGGCTATTTAGCGCCATACAGTAGGTCATATGTGTAAAAAGAAAGGTTCAATATCGACCAGCGATATAGTAAAAAATCCGTAGTAGTTAAATATAAAATGGTAAATGTTGGTATCAGTTAAATATGTTGGTTCCAGATCAACGGGAAATGTAAATGATGTATCTTGATGAAAAGATGTAAATAATAGTTGGTATTTGCATTAGTTAAAAATTAGTTTGGGTAAGGTCATACAAGTTACAGTTTAAAATAAAGATTTACTTCCTTTAGGAAATCTAAAATACTAGTGATTTGAATAGTATCAAAAAGTTCCAGGTTGCAGGTCGGAACACGTGGTCATAAAGTGTTTAACAGTAAATGGTACATTGCAAGGAACGCACTCTGGTGGATCTTCACCTTTTAGTAGGTGTGAGTGGGTAATGTACAACAAAGCAATTCAGGCTCAACGTTAATATAATTTCCCTTTGATCAGGTACCCCGGTAACCACCCATTAAAAATGATGGGTACCCAGCTGACTTTTCCTAAAATTCTGACATCCTTACCCAGGGCACACCCTATTTAATGGCATTGAGAAACAAAACTCTTCTATGCTTGTACCATATTACAGCAATATCATGCAGTACAGGTAAACTGACCAAAACATAGTTGTGCAAAATGTAAAAAATATGATATAATTAACAGTAGTAATGCAACATACCTGAAAGCACTCCAATGAAAGATGTCAGAAGACAAAAGCATATGAAATATGACAGCATGCTTGATCTAAAATGCAAAAGATACATGTATATCAGAAGAAAGAAGCAGATGAAATATGACAGCATGCTTAAACATGTATTTATATATAAACGCCAAGAAAACTTTCTTAACTGTTCAAATATCATTTTGCACTCCCCTAACCTATTTCTAAAAAGATCAAATTGTACACATACTTTACATCTATAAGTAAATACCTCAAATTGAGTCCTACTCCTATAATTGAATGCAAGAGACTGTAGAAATACACAATATAAGATAGACTGATAGTTATATTCAAGTGTTTAACTAAACAATGAAATGTATGAGGCTTTGGAAAATATTGTCACATTAAACTTCAAGATATAATAATAACATTTATTTAATAATGAATTCGAGAAATTTAACTGGCCCAACAAGCCTATGGCTGTTAATATTAACTGACCCTCCTCAAAACTCAATGGCAATGGGCTTTAAGGCTTGTTGCTAAACTGACCCCAACACTGTTAATGAACTCCAGTATATGGTGACTTTACTTTCATTATGTTTGATGCACAACTGGATTTAATCATTTCATCATATCCCATTAATCAAGATGGTGAATTCAAAGAATATTCTCTCCAGATCACTCTTCATTATAAAAAAGAAACCTCCAATATAATTTAAAGCTAATTAATCTTGTGGCACAAAATCTGTATTATCTTGATTCCCAAAAGACAACTTGTGCTGTGTTTCAACAGCATTAGATAATATAATTAAAATAAATTTATATTTTAACATGTCAATCTTTCCTGTGCATTGTTATATATATATATATATATATATATATATATATATATATATATATATATATATATATATATATATATATATATATATGTTGTCATGTCGTACAAGAATATTTATCAAGTGGTGAAGCCACAAGTTAAAATAAGTCATTTCTTGTACCGCAGGATAGACAGGAAAATAACACTTTTTATTATACACTCAAATTTCTCTAGAGTTGAGGCTTGGACTATAAAATTCTATCTTCTGTACACTACCTCCCCCACCCCTCTTTTAATACATTCACTTTTCTGCCATTGGGATTGTGATGACCTAATATATTGCAATAAAAAACATCTGATATTTTGTAACCTATTTTACCTGACACATTGACAAATTCAGTAACATGCCACATTAATTACCATTGTCAAATTAATAAGGGATAAAACATTTATGGTGATGCAATGGCATTGAGAGAAATTTGCATCAACAAACAGAACATACTATATCTGAGAAGGTAATATACTTTTAAATTATATTTTTGTTGTTGAGTCCAGAAAGTACTTGTGTTTCTTACAACTTCTGTTAGCACATACAAATAAAACATCACAGAAGAGAACATGAAGATGTTTTTATTACTACAAGTCAATCAGAATTATGAACAATATTACATAATGATTATATAACCTACATTATTAATAATTTCCTCTCCCAAATTCTTCTCTTAGTTTCTTCAATGTACATGAAGGTTTTGGCACTGATTTATATTATTAGAACAGACTAATTTTATGCTGTAAGGATAGTTATGCTGTAGGGATAGTTCAAATCCAATGATGCCTAGCTGATTGTTCAGGCATTTTGATATGCTAGTAAAGATCAATGACAATCAGAGTTACTTAAATACCTGTATGAAACATTGTTTTCCTCAGAAAATCATTTGAGTGAATCTGACATTTAGAATATTGCTTTGAGAGTCTAATATCAGCAAAAATCAAAAGCAATGCCTCATGCCCTAGTAGTTAAATAAAACAATAAAATGTTTTTAATGGATCATTGATACAAATGAGCTTAATCAATCAGAAGATAAGCATAGAAACATTATCTGTATTAAATGGGTTATCTACAAACCCACCAGAACAGTATTTATTTGCAATTTACCTTCAAAATCCCACTCTATCTTTTTATGGTGAAAAAAAACTTCTGATTAGTCATATCTATTGGATTTATGTCAAGTAGTGTTTTAACTTTACATGCCCTTGGGACATTTTCTCACTGATAAGCCTGCTACAATATTTGCTAACCATAAATAGTTCAGTTTTTCCTGTGTCAGGAATGTATCAGCTAAGATAAATATCCAAGTTTTAAAGGAAATTTGGTTTTATGAATTTTATAAAGTCAAAATTTGTTTTGGTTTTTGGAGAAGAAGAGTTTTGGTTAAGTGAGAAAACAATTATTTTAGGAAAAAAAATTATGAATGCCCGAAACATTTCAATCTTAAAGGCATTCAGGTATAAAGGGAGTCTGATTTTAAGATTTTCAATGTATATTGTTAAAATTCTATGGTCATAAACTACATAACTAAAAGAAGAAAAACTAACATATTTACTAAAATAAAAAAAAATTAAAAATGCTCTAAGTTTTAAAGTTAAAATTTTAAAAGGAATCCAGTATTGTTAAATAAATATCAAATCATTCTAATTGTTCTAACACAAGTTCAAATGTGCTGACATAAATAGTACTGAATGTGCTGATGTACCAATAGTCTTATTGTACAACAATGTTATCAAAAATGTCTTTGAAAGAGTCCTCAATAATCACAAAGTAGTGTTTTAGTTCAAAAACTCAATGAGCAATTTGCAATTCCAATTAATAATTTAAATACAAGTATGCTGAGATTGTATCTGAACACAACAATGATTCCAGATTAATAATAATAATAATAATAATAATAATAATAATAATAATAATAATAATAATAATAATAAAAAAAATAAACATCTTTATTTAAAGAGGGTGACTCAATTTGTCAAATTCAACTAACATCCCCTTAAGCCCTGATTTTAAAAATTCTGAATGAGGACATTGTTTGATAAAACATCTTTCTATACATCCCATAGGCCACTTAATTGACCCCACTTGACCCACATGACCCATGTTGCAAGAGCATTTTCTGAAAACACTCGAGGAAAATTTTAAAATATTTTTAGCAAGATGCAACCAGAACATTCTAAGGTCATAGCTAATGTTATCTGTCTAGTGAGTGATTAAATGTCCCACAGTGAGGAGATGAAAATTAATGTGACCTGAACTGTATGCAATAAACAGAGGTCTCTCTAGAATTGGAGACCAAGACTCCTATTTTGGCAAGAATGGGAGTCCCACTAGCAAAAGCTGCACTCCCCACAAACATATAGATGCTTCTTGATATGGTCAAATATTCTGTCCATTTTACCTGGACCATGGGCAACATGGCAGTTTCTGCTAAATGCGACCATCAAGACTGACCAATATGAACTAGGCACATTGAAGTAAAATCAACTGATTAAAAAAAAATCAAATTATAAATATAGATATTAGCAACAGACCTGATCTGCAGTTTGTGTGCGTGTATTTTTGTAACAGTGACTTGAGATTCAATGAATTTATTTACACTTCCAAATATCATATAAAGTCAATAGTAAATCTGTCAGCATGCCACAAATATGGCTGTTGATGACATCATTTGGGAATTATTGCATAACTGAAGTGACTAAATGTCCAGCTGAGAAGAACAAGTGAATGTCTTTGAGTTTCATTTTCCAAATCGTTTACACCACTGACATATAGCTCTTGTTTGTCCAATAGAATGAGACTGAATTTTGTAAATTCAAGGAAAGGCCTTATTCCAAATACGAAGGCTGACAACACACACTTTTTTTATATTTGAATACTGTTCTATCTGAGCTATCAGTTCTAGCAACTTCAACACTCTTCTGAATCTCATTACAATTTGCATTATTACCATTTAACCCCAAAATACTTATCCAAATTTTGCAAACAGCATTTTATCTAAGTCTTGATGTGTGCTGATTTCAAGGTCACATGCACTTCTTCTTCTGCTACATTAGAAAACAAACAGAATAATGAAAGCTACATTTGTTCATTTGATGTACTCATACAAGGACCACATGTAGAAAACTGGTTCATTCTGTCTCTGATGACTTTCCACAACTCAGCAGTTAGGTGAAGTCTTTGCATCATGTTCTTGTGATATACACTTATTATCACAACATATAAATCTGGGGCCTTTCAGCTACTGATGTCTGTCATTGTAAATATCAGCACATCTAAAACAATCAATTGATCAAGACATTTTCCCACTCAGCAGGTGGTTGAAGTATAACTGGCATGCTTTTGAATTTGCCGCCCAAAACCTCTGAAGCAGCTGCGCCAAAATGTTTTAAGTTCTGGCCCCTAATAGAGGAACATAAAGTTTAGGTCACTCACATGCAAGCACCATATACAGAAGCAATTAATTTTGAGCACAACCTGTTATCCAACAGGACTTCATCCAGATTTTCTGCCAGAGATACATCTGAAGTGGAGTGAAGAATTTTGGTAAATTTAGGGTGCAGAGGAAAACAATTTATATTTTGTTTAACATTGTTCATGCCCCAATTAGTATCTGTAAACATGATTATCATAAGTGTCAACAAAGTAATTTATTCTCCAAGGTACAAACTGAAAATTTATGAGACAGTATTATGAATTAAAACCAAAATAGCATTAAATGTCTTTCACAAGTCCAAGTTTTCCATGCTCCAAACAAATTCTGATAGTCTTCAAGTACCTGATGTACCAATGTGCAATCCAGATTGTCTTTGAATAAATTTGCAATGATTCTAAGTGATGTGTTATCCAAAGTCAATGAGCACTTAGTAATTCCATTTGGATTCAATAAACTATCCTAAGATTGGAATGAAATATTTGATTGGAATGAATCATATGTTAACCAAACTACTATTTGTTTACAACAAAATGGTAAATGGTGAATCTAAGATAAAATGCATGCTTAGGTGAATATAAGCAACAAAATAACAAGAAAAAAACTACTTTGACCTTAAAATGAAACGAACACTTTGGGAATAACGGGAAAAGCTTCACAGACTTGTGACAATATTGGTGTTTTAATACCCAATATTTATTCAAAAATTTCTATTTTTACTTGAGGTGACATTGAAAAAACTTCAACAACAATAACAAGAAAATTTGCTAAGGTATTCAATTACAAAAATAAGTACATTTCACAGACCAGTTATACAACAACTGTATAAATAACCTTAAATTGTTTTTATTCATACTGTACACATGGCAATTATCTTGCCACTTAGATGCACTTCAGCTGTGTGAATAGCTGCAGCCTGATCACTAACGAAGTGCCATCAATAATGCCTAAAAAAACGAGCTCCAAAAGTAACAACCTTTAAAATTAGCATTCCACATAACTCCTGTAATTATTTGTGACTGAACTGTTGCTATTCAATATCCTGCCATCCACACAGAATCATATGACTTAAGGGTTATTGGTAATGCACAATTCAGTACAAATACACTGGGTGGAGAAGGTACACAAATTGTGATTAATCAGCTAAAAATCATAGTAACTCTAACATCCCAATTGTTTCAGTTAAGTATCATGCACCGTTTAGCAGAGAATATGTGCAAGAAAAGCATAAAATACATACTTTTTTGTCCATGGACTTTGATGTAGTGTACAATAACAAGAAATCTATATGTAGTAAAAATGAAATGCCACTGACACTTGTGAATAATCCATTTTGTGGCATGGAAAAGTGGATTTTGTAAAAAAAACTTTGATAATTGAACACAAGCTCTTTTTCTGTACACACTGTTTGCAAGTACAATGGATTATAGTTAGTCCTGAACAACCTTGACAGTAATGACAAAATAACTAGGTTCACTGCAAGAAGACCAATATGGCAGCCTGGATAACTTTAAACACTGATATACACACTAATCTTGAAGATAAATGTATTATGATTTGTATGTTTTTGAATAAAGATAAAAATACCTAAATACAATTTGAGTAAGGTGATTTTGTATGAATTATTTAAATTTTTTCTATTTGTAGCTCAACTTATATAATAAAGTCACTTGGTCCAACTTGATTCGACAACTTTCACCTCCCTTTGGGAGTAAATTAAGTCTATAAGTATAATTTCAGTCTTATATTTTAAGCTCTGACCAATTTACAATTTATCTTACCTGTCCATTCAAGTAAAATCAATTAGGACAAAACTGATGTCATTACATGAATTGTACTAGAAATGGGTGAAAGGTAACTAATTTGTAACAAAATCACTTAAAATGAACTTTGTTTTGCTTATTATTATTATTATTTAACAATAACAAGTCATACAATCAGATGTACACTGATTGTAACCCCAAAAACATGTTAATAATTGTGTATTTCAGAGATTATTTTGGTTTTTGAGTGTTTTTCGGTGTTCTAGTAACCATGGCATCTCCCATCACCAGACATCATGATGTTTGCCATGTGCGTTGTACACAAGGCCCAAAGTATATGAAAACTGTAACACTCATTGCATCTTATTCAGTCTTCATCGAACAAGATAATTACAATGCTAAATACCATCTCAAAGCTGTGATCTATTGCATATAATATTAAATTAACCATTTTAGCTCATATAAACATAATTTCCGTAAAACAGATTGTTCTTGGATGTTTCAATGATATTTTTTTTGTGTTTTTAAGATAACAACGCATAACCTTAAACTGACTATACAAAACCTACCCACCCTCTAAGCCGGTTTATATTACCCATTACCTTAGAATTTACTCTACGATAAACGAACGCTTTTTAAGGAAACACTCTTGGTTAAATATAGCAATAATATTTTACACAGCAAATTAAACTCTGAGCACAATCAAATTCATGTTTGCAAGTGATGGACAAATCGGGAAAACCGAAAGTAAATGACACATCGAAATTTGGGTGCAAGTCTTTTTTCCAAAATCAACTGCAAGCTTCCCAACGCTAAAAATTCAATATCGAATCAAGAATGTAAACAAAAAAAATGAACCAACAATCATATAATTAAACTCACGCACATTAAATTATTTAAAAACGTTACCCTCTTACAGGTTATAATAGGAAGTTTCTAGCAACTGGTCCCTTGACGTGCTTTTAAAAATACCAGTATTATATTTAGTACTAGCTGAATACTTCAAAAAGCAGTCTAAGAGCTACTAAGGACGCAAAGAACCAAGTGGCATTAAGCACTAAAAAGAACATCTAAATTGTCATCAATTAACTTATTACTTATTAAATATATATTTTTTTAAAAAAATTAAAAGATAAAAATTCTTATAACTTTCATTTATAATAATTAGTTTTATCATTATACCAGCAACTCAAAACTTAAGAAAGACAACTCTTTGTATGCAGCGTGCAGAGACTGCAAGCATTATCGTTCATTATCTTTGGATGTCTGCTCCTTACTTGCGAGGATCGTTCATGGAAGATTATAGTTATGTGTTTCCTAAGTGCGTACTAGAAATTAGTTCCAAACTACTGAGACCAAGTCTGATCCAAAACATTATTTTGTGGTAAATATATAACGACCAAAACTTTGTGAGCAAAGCGGAGCAAGTAGATATGATTGATTTATTTCAGGTGACAGCCAACCGTGACAAAATAAAATCAGTTTAATCTAATTTGATCGTCAGAGACCCACAAATTTTTAATTTTACCTCCCCCTTTTAATAAAACTCACAACCTTTCACCCCTAGGGGAAACACTGACAATTTTTTTTTTCATGCTTGATGAAAACTGAAGCAAAGAAGTCGTATTTTTGTTACAGTCTGATAGTGCAACCTGAACGTGGTTAAATGGGTTAAAGGTTGTTTTTTTTTTTTTGTTTTGTTTTTTTGGGGTGTTAAATGTCTTTTGGTCACAGTCATTCAGTTTTCGCATCCACATGGCATTATTGCTGATGTTATTCGCTAAATACAATATATATTACATCACAAGTCACAAAAATATTCTTGTCATGAGTTAAACAATCATAATACATATCTACAACAACAATAATCTTTCCATATTTTTTAAAAAATATTTTTTTTAAATTTTATTTTAAGGATAGGCAGAATAATGTTACTACAAGTCCTGACATCTCTCAGTTCTGAACAGTTCTATACGAAGATGAACTTCATTAATTTTTATTTTCTTCGCGTTGTTGTTCTTGTGGACTTTATTCGCTTGTTTGGGTAACACTTTTTGGAGACGCGCGCACGTGTGTGTGTGCGTGTGTGTGTGTGTCTGTGTGTGTGTGTGTGTGTGTGTGTGTGTGTGTGTGTGTCTTTCACAGCATACTGGCAATCGGAAGAGGTGACATTTTCAGGTTTTGTTCTCTAGTTTGAACAGTCAATAACTTTTTAAAGTTCTTCCGTTTCTCATCTCCAGACTTCTGCATATCAAATACATAGCACATGAAACATTTGCTGAAGACAAAGATATTGGAAAACTTATAAAATACAACTACAGTTGATTACTAATTCAGAGGCACCACATAAATACTTCCGGTGGGTGGATAATAACATGTAGTGGTCAGCTATTAAGTTTTACAAGTATCAGCCAAAATATATTAAGAGGTGAAATTCGGGGGAGGGGGCTATTTCTACTTCGAATGTACTTATTTTTTTGTTGAATTTCGTATTGAAGATTTCTGTCTTTCATTATCAAAGATTTATTATTTTCTGATATTTAGTATAAGCTTTATATGCAGAGATAGTATTGACTCAAATGCCATATATAAAAACAGAAAGAAATGATAAAAACATAAATTTGTATTTATAATATTAAAATTAACTATTACCAATTCTTTAATATGAGTTGCAAATTTTGTTGTTTGAAAACTGTAAAATTATCGGGAAAAGGCATACAAAATTTCTAAGATGTGTTTTGAAAAATAAAAATAGTACCCATTCATAAATGTTATACGGACTTACTGGAAGACAACCGCTTGTATTTAGAGTGAAACTGAACGCCATCAAATATATATATATATATATATATATATATATATATATATATATATATATATATATATATATATATATATATATATATATATATATATATATATATATATATATATATATATATATATATAATATTCACAATACATTCGTAATAAACATCATCAAGAACTAACGGAGATTTTATATATATATATATATATATATATATATATATATATATATATATATATATATATATATATATATATATATATATATATATATATATATATATATATATATGTGTGTGTGTGTGTGTGTGTGTGTGTGTGTGTTTGAGTGTGAGTGTGTGTGTGTGTGTATGTGTATTCATTCATGGAAAGCAAACAAAAAGTTATCTAGCAAGGAAGACACCGATGGACTTTATAAAATAAAATATCAGTTCTATACTTAAAAACTTGAATATTCTTTAATTTGAATTAGACGTTTAAACCACTGTTTACTAATTTAAAAAAGGTAGACGGTCAAATAATCCAAGAAGTGAAAAGATTGTGAATATTTTGCTATGAAAATGATGGAGGTGATGAATCTTCTTATATATTCAACCCTGATTTTTTTTTCAAAAAGTAAAAAAAAAACTCTACCTAAAAATAAATATCATAGAAGGCGAAATGTATTACTTTTTAAATCTTTGTTTTGTTTAACTGTTATTGACCTTTTAAAGATGTGTAAATTTGTGAGAGTTATCACTAAAATTAACAATGGTTAATATAAAATTTCATTGAAAATTTTCGATACAAAGTGCTTAAATGACTACTTAGTGCTATTTATTGAGTTTTAGAACCTTAAGTATTTCTTTGCGGTATTTACTAGGACCCATTCAAACAAAGTTATTGTATCAATTCGCACAAGAAATATGTTAAAACATATAAATCTAGTTTTTGTTTGAAAACTGATTAATTTGTAAAAGTACACATTTAAACATTACGTTTATGAATTCAGATTTTGAAATATTTACTGACCTAATATTATCGTAAAATTTCGAAAACTTCTTGGTATAAATGTTATAATTAAACCTTTATTTGCTTTGGCATAAAATGTTTATTCTTTTTAAATATCCAAACAAATTGACGATTTTAGATTTAAAAATATTTTTCTCACGTCGCTCATTAAATATTTCCGTATCTAGACACACAAAATCGTAGATAAATCGCATGAAATTTTTTGAGAACGCTAGTTTAGTATTTCAGCATAAACATAGGCTGACATAGTCGGTTGCCATGGGAACCAAATCCAGCCTTCAATTCATAAAATTCATGAAAAAATACTTAATATTTTCTCTTTTCTTCTGTCTTGGTTATAACTTATTATCTTGGTATAAACTGTCAGTTGCTGAATAAACTATGTGATTCGGCACACGACAGTTTTTTTTATCCCGATAAAATGCAGAAAAAAAGCAATACTGAGCTTTCAGATTTGCATTATTTATACAAAAAAATTAATATTCCAGTTAAATTATCAATGCCATGAATTTGGTTTAAAGAGTTTTGCCTCACAAATACGGCATACATTTGTTTAATGAAATTGTGTTTCATCTTCGCAGATTTCGCCTAAGTGATTTTATTATCCTACCCAACCGGTTTTAAATATTTAAATGCAGTTAGTATCTCTATGAACAATTAGCCTATACAACATTTGAACTAACTTGACGCTGGAACAAAGCACCGATATAATGTGTCTGATTACTGCATAGCACACTTACATTATGTAAATTTTTAATTTACACTGATTGTTTTAAACTGAACAGTGAGTCATTATTAGGCATGGTGCGCATCTATGGTCTAAAATTAATAACAGAAAGAAGCAAAACCGACAAATTTTGTAAAAGGTAACAAATACTTTAATTATCTTTGTAATAAAATAAAATTTTCGAGAAACTCACAATATTGTGAAATTAATCCAAAATAATCAACACAAAAATCTACCACAAGACCAATCAATTACAGGTTTTGAATGTACTGTTGTAACTATAGCCTTGAATGTACTTAAGTGCTTAAAGTCTTGATGTATCACAGTGTCAGTGCCCAGAATGTCTTTGAATGAAGTCACAATAATCACAAAATAGTACTTAGCCCAAACAGTAATATGAGCATATTGTAGTTATAAAAAATATTTTAAATAAATTATTCCTGCCAAATTAAATCTAAACACAATACTAAATACTGTTTCAAACATGATAAAGCAAGATTAGTAATAGGAATGAATGATTGTTCACTACTTCCTCTTTATATACGTCTCCAAAACTCAATGTCGCAATACATTTCAATGAGACAAATGTCATAATACTATTTTACCCCAATGGAAAATTACCTCATGATGTAAACGTGTGCGGCATTTCAACGTGACAAATGTCGTAATACTAATTCACCCCAATGGAAAACTTCATCATGATATAAACATGTACATTATTAAGGCTGAGTTTGGAACTAAAATCAAAGTAAACAACCTATTTATATTTTGAATTATCTTAAACTATAATCAAAAGTTATGGACAAAAACTAACTATGCAAAATGATGTTTACAAATGATCATTACATTCTACAATCATGGACATCTCATGTTTTCGCTTATTTCCTGTCCAAATTTTGAATGAAAGTTTCAAATTAGTGTTACAAAACATCACCTTTCATTTCTGCTCATTACGTTGTATGCCTTGTTCTGTGTTAAATTTAATTTTTTTACCCACTGAGCACGAACTTTTGTAAACCTAATCGTTAATTCATTCATTTAGAGACCACTACGGTGATCTAAGTGGTCAGACCGTCCGCGTCGGATGCGGAGAGCAAGTGGTTCAAGCCCCAGCCAAGTAATACCAAAGACTTATAATAATGGTACTTGCACCTGCATCGCCTGGCACTTAGCATTGAGGCTAGTGCTATCTCTAGTCGGCCCGGTGTCAGGATAATGTGAATGGTTGGGACATCATGCTACATGTCTGGGGCATGATGCCTCCGTGCTGAACATCGCAATAAAGGGTCACATTGCGGACATGGTAGCGTTATGGCTAACATTCGTAAAGCTACGTTAAACACACACACACACACACACACACACACACACACACACACACACACACTCACACACACACACACACACACACACACATTCATTTAAAGAACCAATCCACACTATTTTGGGGAACTGGGAACTGTAATTCAGCATTATTAAACTATTTATTACATTATTACTGCTGCCACTATAACGTCTATCCACATTTGCATTTCTTTTAAATGAATCTCAGTTTTTCGTGGGCGGGGAGGGGGTTCTTCTTCATCTTATAGTGCTCTGGCATTTTTTCCGCTAATTTAGATTAATCAATCCATTGCAATTGTATACTTAAAGGAAGTCACCAACAATAAAATAAATGCATTTGCTTAGATATGTAAGATATGATTATTTGACAAGAATCCACCCGCCAACATCCGGCTTTGAAATACAATTGTTTTACTTTTGCACTACCGAACTGACTAAACATCAGAGAATCAAACTTTCACGTACTATAGCGACTTTGTATCTACGCCCGTTACAATATTTAATCATGTATACATATGGATCATCTGCTCAACTCTTCTTTCGCTTCCATATTTATAGATTTGTCTGCGTCATTATACATAACAGAATTACAAACCATTTTTGCTGGCTTGGAGTTTTCGGTCAAGCTCCTTTTCTGCCTTAATATGGAAAAGACCAATCGGGTTTGATTCCCGAGCTCGACCATACAACTTTGTGTCACTTCCTGTCATAGATGGGAGCTCTTCCGATTCTCCCTATCTTGTAGCTCGGTTGAGAATAGATTTCGAGCACTCTGAAATATTAACCTGGATGAATGTCAAAATAAGTGGCGAGTAATGTAACGATTAGGTAAACAAAACCATTTACAAACCAACCTATGTTGCTTAGACATTCCGGTATAGTGGTATGTGGAACTAAGGAATCTAGTTCGATTCCAGACCGAAACAGTTTTATTTTTCTATCTGCTATAGTCAGTATGTATGCATTTTTGCACATTTATGTCAGTTACTTTATTCTTTTTGACTGTATTTATTGACTTCCCTTTCTTTCCCTGCGAGTTTTACATGAATAGACAATGGTAGATCCATTTCCGACCCTACAAATAAACCAAGTATACAAGGTTAAATCGCCTCAGGTGCGCGAGGTCGTGAGTTCGAACCTCTGCCGAGTCATACCAAAGACAATAAAAATGGTATTAGCAGCTGCCTCGCTAGGTGCTCAGCATTAGGAGGTCAGTGTTAGGACCAGTCGACATGGTGTCAGGATAATGTGACTCTGTGGGCCATCATGCTACATGTCTGCGGCATGATGCCCCAATGCTAGACATTACTATAAAATGTCACACTGCAAATATCGTAACGATATGACCAAACAATTATTAAAGCTACGTCTCTCTCTCTCTCTCTCTCTCTCTCTCTCTCTCTCTCTCTCTCTCTCTCTCTCTCTCTCTCTCTCTCTCTCTCTCTCTCTCTCTCTCTCTCTCTCTCTCTCTCTCTCACACACACACACACACACACATACACATACACACACAAACACACACACACGGTTAAATATCGATAACACAGGAGCAAATTATTATATTTTCACCATGATTTCCATGTATTTGTGAGAGATGCGATCTATCGTCTGTTCTATTATCTATATTTGATATTTATTATCTAACTTTGATATTATTTTTCTTTCTGTAAGAATTGAAATCGTTGAATGTAGCAGAAGCTAGGTCTACAGTATTTTGTGGCTATATTCTACATGGTCATTGAAAGTATAAAATATAGTACGAGTCAAATTTTGCATGCATATTTCATTTTAACGAATTATTAATCTGTCAAACAAGGTTACACGATTTGCATACTGACTAATATGATCGAATAGTCAGTTTCAACTGTACGGTACGATGATTCATATTGTTATCCATATCATAGACTGGGAATGACATCCTTTCATTGTTTGAACAGTTTATACGGACTGTAAATACTTTATTTCAGTTGTAAATGTAGAAATTTGCCGGACGTAAAGGATTGATACACTCATACCTGAATATGTCTGTCTTAAATGTTGTATTCTTCTGCTTAACAGTCTTTAATATATCTGAAGGAAAAAACATACAAGGAATAATTGGGCGAAATGTGTCATTTTCATGGACGTTCAAAAGAATAATAAATGACAATATCTTTATACTGCATAACGAGACACGTGTCCATCAAGTGCTGGCCCCTAAAAACCCTACTCTTTCGCGTACACTGCCGGATTGGGTGAGTGTTTTTGTAAGTAACACATCGACTGACGATATGATGGTAACTGTAGACTTTTTAAACATCGCAAGAAATGATGCTGGGAAGTACAGGGTGGTACGAGTATGGCAATCAATGGATTTGGACGAAAGTGTTCATCTAAAAGCTATTGGTACGTAGCTCAAATTTATATAGACAGTTATTTTGCGTCAAACCAAATCATAATCCATAACGAAACATGGAATTAAATGAAGTTTTACTTCAGCAAATGTGGAAATTGATGTTTAAAGTGACCGTTTATATTTTAGCTTAACCTAAATTGTTATTTTGTTGCATCGTCTATTGTTCGGGGATTTTACGAATAGACATGTTGTTATTGTTAGGCATTGGTCGAACGTATGTGTTAGTAATAAAAAGACTTATTGCACAACTTATTTCTAAATGTTAAAAATATTAATATATTACTATATTTGAATATGTATAAAACAGCATTAAAATATTGATTCCAAAATTTGAGCCTCACTTTATATGGTAGGTCTGTGTTCATAAGTTAGTGAATTAAAAAAAGTTGCACTGTCTATCGTTCGTAAAGACACACCCACGCACGATAGGACATGCTTTAGCACATATTATAGCTTTGTTTTTGTTTTTTCTGTGAGAAAAACAAAAACTGTTGCAACGCCACCTCCTAAGCAAAAGACGTTCCAATCCAAATCGACAGCTCAAGCTAAAGAGATTTTAAGGAAATTTTATATGCAACTTGTATATTGTATTGTATTGTAAACATTACTGAACGTATCGCGTATACAAGGAAGTGCTAATAAATGCGGGAACAGAAAGAAAAAATAGCATATTGAGGCTTTCCGTATGCGCATGTAATAAAATCAAGGAGATGAGCATTTAGTTATAGTGCCCCCTTTAAGCAATTCTTAGGTTTGTGTGATTACTTGTCTATTGGAATTCGGTGCAATGAGAAATATACCTTAGCCTGAAATAATTAGCCTATTACTAGGAGCAAGCGTCACGGAGAGAAAGTGTTAGTGAGTTTCCATGACGCCATGGTCAGTGAGCAGCGAATTCAGACCCAACCCGCATGAGTGAGCCTAGAATAATGCAGTACTTAATAAAATCTAGTGGTGTACATTGGTGTTGTGACTGCAGTGGCAGCATTTACGGTATGAAACCGGTAAATTACACAATGGAATAAACAAGAAGGCACTCGGCTGATACCGTTTATGTCACCATGGTGGCAAATGTGATGTAGTCTTTTGGCGAAACGATAGATTGTTTGGCCTTAGGTGGCGTAGTGAAAATAATTCCCTGTGTTAGGGATAGTTGTAGAGTTTCTACGGTGTGAACTGACCGTACGGAAAGTTGATGAAGAGAAACTATGCGGATGTGCGGTTGATAGATATTTGGCAAGTTGTAAATAATGTGTCCTTGCATTGATTAGAGTAATATTTATTTATAGAATGGACAAGTCGGGCTTTCCAACTTACAACTGAAGTTGTATAGAGGTCTTTGGAAATTTGGCTTAAACTTATGACTTCTAGCGTGAATAGCTCCAGGATTTTGACACTGCTCGGTCAAGCAAAGACCCATGGCTTGTAGCACGCATATAACAATAACAAATGAATCTTAAAGTCTGAGATACACCTTACGTGATTTACGTGTGTGTACGCGTGTGCGTGGAGGGATTTGATGAGTTTGAGGTAAACTATGTAAATATCATGTGTGAAGGAGCATGTACAAAGCACGGAGGATTATAAAGTCCCGCCATCATTTACATGCACGACAGAAAGATGAATAATTCGCTATGATTTTGGTGGATACAAATGTCGAGAAATACAATAACATATATACAGTTACTCGCGCATACGTACTTTAACATTTCATATTAGTTTTTCTAAATTTTGTATCCGTCCTTCCTACTTAAGTTCAATCTGATGATGTCATGTTCCCCTTGAATTACAAAAAATTGTCATTGTTCTTCTTCTCCTTGCAGATGAAACAACGATTCCAAAGATAACAATGACTGGACATAATATGTTGAACTCAACCTTAGTTTTAGAGTGTAGATTGTCTAGTCCGTCCACTATGGAGTTATTCTGGAAGGTAAACGGATCTCTAATAGGAAAGCGTGGGAAATATTCGCAAAACGACAGATTCCTGTCTATAATGAATTTTACAGTTGACGACCAATACAACTCATACAAGTGTAATGAGTCAGGAAGTGGAATTGAGAGTGATCCATACAGTATAAAAATTTGTAAGTTTTTCTTTTCAATGTTCCTATAATCGTTCTGTATTTTGGACTGGGTATCAACATCTCCAGCCAATCAGGAAAACTAGTATGTTATATTCGTCTGCAGTCCCACATATTAAATTCTCTACCAATCTGACACATTGATTAGAGAAACTGGGCAAATATTTACTTGGAACTCTAGATCTGTCATTATTGGTTCATTTACATATATAATTTACAAAACCGGTCACTGCAAGCAAGGGCACATCATCGCCTTTCTTGTTCATTCTGCATGTTCCGTGTCGCGAATTTGGGGATGTGATCTGTAATATCATTATAAATCTTAAATTTTAACAGTATGTGTGCAGTACTATCTTTAAAATAAAGTATGTATATTCTGGTAAACTCATCGCTCAGTATAAACATGCGATTGAAAAGGACCAAAAAGCACTAAGTACAAATTTTGCTTCCGAAAAGAAAGGAAAACTATGTAAGTGATTGGAAGATTTGTAACATTTGTATTAATGTATTTTATTACCAGGTATATGGCAAAACGGTTCATAACATGACGTATTGTCAGACAAGAAGATAGCAACTCTTGCAGTTACACTTATTATCATCATTCTTCAACAAAATGAAAATATTCTTGATCGGAATCATTCCTTTTTAAGTCAAATGCGTATTAATTGATATACATTTTCTTGTCAGCAAGCCATAAATCAAGGACCATCTGAAATATGTCATGACAACTTCGGGCCAAAAAAAAATCAAAACAACAAAAGAACAAAACACAGGTTCAGACAAAGGCAATTGCAAATACAAGCACTGCCTAATCTGTACATATAGACCTGAGATCGAATCGTTCCTAAGTTCAGGTTTACTATCGACCAAACTTTAGGGTATTGAGCCAAACAATGTTATCTGTCTCCTGAAATTCAAAGTCTACGTCATGCAATATATTGGCAAAATAGTTGGTTCATAAAAATAAGAAAAATTATTTTTTTAACTCTTTCACTAGAATGCTACTGTTACAAGCCAGGGGTCTTTTGCTTGATTGAGCGGTGTCAAAACCCTGGGCTCGAATCCCGCTAGAAGTCATAAGTTTACACCATATTTTCAAAGACTTCTATACAACTTCAGTTGTAAGTTGGTAAGCCAGACGTGTTCATTCTGTACATAAATTTTACACTAATCAATACAAGACCACATTATTTACAACTTGCAATTTAGCCATCAAACGCACATCCCCACAGTTTCTCTATATTAACTTTCCGTTCCGCTTGTAATTCAAGCCGTAGAAACTGTACAACTATTCATAACACGACGAACTATTTTAACTGCCTACCAGAGGCCAGTCGATCTACCGTTTCAAGGCACATAACACCAGTAAACCTACATCCATTTGCCGCTATGGCAACATAAACGGTATCTACCGAGTCCTTTCACATTTATCCCATTGTATAATTTACCGGTTTACTACCATAAAATACTTCCGCTGCAGTCACAACACCGATGTATACCACTAGTTTTTATAAAGTGCTATATCACGAGGGACAGTCATGCGAATTGGGTCTGAGTTCACTACTCATTGGCTATGGCATCTCACTAACACTTTCTCTCCGTGACGTTTGCTCCTAATAACTGACTAATTATTTTGTGCTAAGGAATATTTCCCACTGCACCGAATTCCAATGATCAAACATGTAATCACACAAGCCTACAAATTGCTTAAACTAAATGCGCATCTCCTTAATTTTATTACACTATTATTATTATTATTATTATTATTATTATTATTATTATTATTATTATTATTATTATTATTATTATTATCATCATCATCATCATCATCATCATCATCATCATCATCATCATCATCATTATTATTATTATTATTATTATTATTATTATTATTATTATTATTATTATTATTATTATTATTATTTAGTATTTTATTACAATACTGTCCGAATCAGCGCATCTGTTCTTGATTTGTTGTATATCTTGACCTGTATAATTACTTTCATTTTGCTATGTGTGAAAGCACTTATTTTGGCAACAAATATTTTTATCCTCTACAACTGTATAGAAAGGCAATAGTTTATAATTAAGTTGCGATTTTCATAATTGCAGACTATTTTTAAATATTATGCAATAATATGCCTCCAGCCCCAATTAAATTTAGAAACATAAATATTCAAAATAATGTTCCACAGTGTATTCAAGCAAAAATCAATATTAGGGAATAGCTGTAAAATTTAAAATAATCAAAATAGTAATGTTTTAAATGAAAATAAGCCAACACTTAGTTTTTGAGAAAATCGAGGACATAACGAAATATTAACAGAATAAAAACATGGAAAAAAAACGTGGAAACAAATAGTTTTATTAACAAGTGCAAACATTCTTTCTCTGAAAAAAAACCTCATTCATCATGCAAGCATTCAAAACACATCTCTCTCTCTCTCTCTCTCTCTCTCTCTCTCTCTCTCTCTCTCTCTCTCTCTCTCTCTCTCTCTCTCTCTCTCTCTCTACTGATTATAAAATAGTGTCATAATCATCGAAATATTATTCAGAATAAATAACATTGAACACGAATGGGGATGCAATAAAGCAGGGTCATTGTGATGGAAGCGGATTGGTAGATCACGTACTTTAATGGGTAAAACGTGTGCATAGGGAGCCCGTCTCACATGCCTAAACTGTTCTGTCCACTGTCCCTCACATATTCGTCTATTCAAAATTGTATTTTTATTTCTTCATAATAAAACAATCAAAAATAAAAAAAAACACATTTAAAATTGAACTATCACGGCCAGTTCGAAGACACTTATGAGTAAAATCAAGAATCATAACACGGCACCAAGACTTTATACGCAAATGAACATAAATACTTATCCCTGGCAAGAATTACAAATTTAACAAGAAAACTAGCCGTGAGGTGTAATGCATGAGGGGAGCATGATATTTATAACAGGACAAACTGAAGCCTGGAAATGGAATCCAATTAAGTAAGTCTCCATCAAAAGGAAAAAGAGGGACCCGATTTTTCTAAAAGACTATATTAATAAAGTTTTCTTTCAAAATTATTTCTGTTTTTTTTTTACGTAAAACAAAACAAAAACAAAACCACCAGGATCGGGGTAAATGCAAAGATATAAAATCCTTTTCATAATTTTCGGCCAAAAGGGGGTCAAAGGCCTATTAATTTATCAAAGTTGACGGTATCGGAGATGTCTAAAGATAAAATCAGTTTTGTAACATACCACAAAACTAAATATTGACTTAAAATATAAAACAAAGTGATGATGAAGGAGAAAAGGAATGAAGGAAAAAACATAAAGACACACGCAGCAATCCCCCTCCAGTGCATATGTATATAGAAGGTTTCTTTTGTCTTGTATTAGATATCTCAAAACCGAACAATAAGTGTAACAAAATCTAGTCCCTAAGCATGAACATGGGATGAAACACAGGCAACATATGCATACATTAATATCCCTTAACACAACAGACAATATGCTAAATAACTAGATAATCTCTCTCTCTCTCTCTCTCTCTCTCTCTCTCTCTCTCTCTCTCTCTCTCTCTCTCTCTCTCTCTCTCTCTCTCTCTCTCTCTCTCTCTCTCTCTCTCTCTCTCTCTCGGAACTATTCATTACACACACAAATCGGGTGGACATGAAATTACAAACATAAAAGCATTTGGTTCTTCGATAAAAAGAGAGAATCTTATAATTTTATTCAAGGATCATTGTTAACAAAGCAATCTAAAATCATAAAAAGTTCGTCTTTTATATAATTGAATATGCCCTAAACTAGGATGTAAGGTCATTTCTAAGTTGACGAAGCAGAGACTTAGTGGTGTCATCGTTTTCTTCGCCAGATATGCAATGCCTGTGACAAGCAAATTTTGTATACAATTTAATCGGTAACGACAGACTGACGAATTGAACCGACTGATATTTAAAATTGTGTTCAAAAGCATGACGATTCTTTACACAGAATCAGTCTGACTTGGATAGTGTTTATGGATCGAAAGCACTTCAAATATGGAATCATAAGATGGATAAAACTTTTCAGGGGTGATATTGAGATTGTCAAAGAAAATATAAGAAAAAGTTAGGCAAATTACATCTCTTTCAAAAGATGAGGACGATTTTTTGGAAGGTAATCTGCATTATGCTTGTCAACGCACAAGAAATAATTTTAATTACACGGTATTAGAGAACACCACGGGAAATGGACGATACTATGCATAGGGATCATATATAATGCATGTGAGTTATTTGTAAAAGATGCCCAAACGTAGCAAGGAGTGAATTATTTTTACATCAAGATAACGCCTTCGCACACGCATGCAAAATTATAGTCCAGGCCTTACAAAAATTTGGCGTTTAAATCATAAATCACCCAAATTCACCGAATATAACTCCTTGCGATGTAGAAACATTTTTCCAAGATTTGAAAGATTTGCTTTTGTGCAATGTTAATATGTCGTTTTAAAAGTTGATAAATCAATTTTTTATTGCTTATTTCATGGACAGTTGAATCTGGGTGTGCGTGTATTTAATTCTGATCACGAACCATATTTTGATGCTGTCTTTGTTTCTTCTTTAAGCTAGACCAACAAGTGGGTCTCCACTTTTTTTTCTGACAGCGGAGACCAACGTTGTGGGTCGGTATTCCACACTGAAGTTCTACGCTATTTTAACCTCCACAAGAATAATATCTGGAAACCTTCTAGTGAGGAGAATATCACTAGGAACTGAAAAATGCTTGGGACAGAACTGAATTAATAAATTAATTTTTTGAAAAGTGATATAAAAATTGCACAAAACTTAGTCACTTCATTCATTTGTGTATGTATGTATGTATGTATGTATGTATGTATGTATGTATGTATGTATGTATGTATGTATGTATGTATGTATGTATGTATGTATGTATGTATGTATGTATGTATGTATGTATGTATGTATGTATGTATGTATGTGTGTGTGTGTGTGTGTGTGTGAGTGTGTGTGTGTGTGTGTGTGTGTGTGTGTGGTTTATCGGACTAATTCTTGCTTTATTCGCATAAAAGAAAATGAGCACTGGAACTAGACCTAATTTTGAATCATTGTAGATTCATTCATAGATCATTGGACCTAACTTTGACTCAATGTTAACGCGTAAATTGAGATAAAGTCCAGTTATTTTCCGTTCTGTAATGTTTTTAAAAAAATAATCTGATTGATGTTATACAAAATCATACTGTATTTAAACATTGCAGCTGGACCAAATGTCATAAAGTTTGTACCAAATATTACAATGGTCCAACAATATTCTGGTCTGAATATGTCCTGCCGTACAGACTGTTATCCGATTTGTTCCTGGACGTGGACAAAATTGGATCTTTCATTGGGCGAGGATAATGTTATCTCAACACAAGACGTATTACATATTCAGAATATTACACGACTGGAAGGTGGAGTGTACTCGTGCAGAGTTCAGAATAAAATCACTGGTACATCACTTGAAAAATTAACACCAATACAAATCGTATGTGAGTATCATCATCATCATCATCATCATCATCATCATCATCATCATCATCATCATCAAAAGTATTTTACATACAGATCGAAGCAAACGATCATGAATTATACTTTGGTGTTGTTTAGATGATGAAAGTTTAATTTAGATCACAAGTTAATTTTGGCTAGTATTTCCTCACAGTACAATTCTTAGATAAAATATATTTCTGCTGGTGGTACATATTCGTCTTTCTTTTAATGAAACCTAATACTATCTAATACATATAGGATCTCAAATGGGTTTAATATTGAATTTGTGAAACGAGTTGAATAATATTCAGCTTTTCGGAGCCTTGGCGAGAAAAAGATCATAATTCAATATTAAATCATTATCCGTTTGTAATCCTATAGTTATAATACATTCATAAAAAAATGTTACAATATTTGTTAATAGAAAAAAATAGTCCATAATAATTCTCTATCATATTAAACGTTATATGGTACAGGTCTTTGAATGAATAGGCAAATTTACTAGATTTCACATTCAGATTTTGTTGTTTAATATTTTGTATCAATGTTATTATTATTATTATTATTATTATTATTATTATTATTATTATTATTATTATTATTATTATTATTATTATTAGTTCACATAGTAATATTACTCATAATTACCTTTCTGGACTATGCCATGGTACATTTTATCGTCATACAATAGGACTTCGTATTATATATATATATATATATATATATATATATATATATATATATATATATATATATATATATATATATATATATATATATATATATATATATATATATATATATATATATACATATATATATATATACATACATATATATATATATATATATATATATATATATATATATATATATATATATATATATATATATATATATATATATATATATATATATATATATATGAATGACATTACGTTTTTTCATCTCTATTGTTATAGATGGTCCTGACGTAATTTTGTTTAATTCATCAGACAAAATTATTCAGTTGCATGAAAATGATTCCATAACTATATCTTGCTCTGCCGACTGCTTCCCAGCATGTAAGATAGACTGGACTGAATCAATTTCGGGCATTCAGATATCTGGTGGAAAACTGAATCTTGTAAATGTAACCAGAAGCTGTAATTACACATGTCATGCGACGAATGCAAGAAAAGACAATACCACAATTTCGGATAATATCTATGTCATCGTGAAATCAGGTATATAAATCTCTGTGACAATTTAGCGTCAATCTAGAGTTTTCACCATGCTATTGTCTGCCATAAACTTTGTCCGTTGTTTTATACGTTCAGCCCAGGTTTATTTAATTACTGTTGAATACATGGTCTGGTTTTGTGATAAAAACGTTATAAGATCATCTCAAATCGGCATTAAATAATATATATATATATATATATATATATATATATATATATATATATATATATATATATATATATATATATATATATATAGTTTCTACATTAAATAATATTAATGTTATATAATATATATTATAATAATATAAAGTTTATACGTTTTGTTTCGTTCTCCTTCTGTAATTTTTTTTTATTATGATACAGATTGTTTGTATTAGGATATTTCCTGTTTGTTTGCTGTATCTTACTTTGTTCAGAAAGCTAACAGTATTACATTAAAAATGGTAATTATTGGCATCGCAGGCTTCCGCAATCAATATTGAATTAAAGTTTGTTTTCATAAGGAAGACCAACATTCATGAAAACATTGGGCTGTATTTCCATTAACGTTTTTTTTTATTTTTGTTATTAAATAAATCTACAGACTAGAACCAATTACCCGTCGTTACCATATTTGAGAACATCATATTGTACTATATATTTAATGTACCTTTCAATCAATACATTTTCATTGCTTCCGTATCTCAATTGCACCACTTCGGTGGACTAGTGGTTAGAGCATCCGCATCAGATGCGGGAGGTCGCGGGTTCGAACCCCAGCCGAGTCATACCAAATATTTTTAAAAATGGTACTAGCAGCTGCCTAAGTTGGCGCTCAGCATTAATATGTTGGTGTTAGGACTGACTGGCATGGTGTCAGGATAATGTGACTGGGTGGAACATTATGCTATGTGTCTGCGGCATGATGTACCAGTGCTAGACATCACTATAAACTGCCACACTGCAGACATCGTGGCGATATGACTTAAAAATTA